>JAANSK020185768.1:0-14709 GCA_011763485.2 Isoetes engelmannii
CGGAATAGCGCGCCTCGAAAGAGGCTCTGCTATATATACCCATGACGACGGCCAAGATTGAGCCACTCCAGCGGCTGTGATGAAGCCAAGTGTCGCTGTGCATGCAGCCCGTGTGACGACCGTATTGTACATCCGTATGGCCGTATTGTACGCTACACGTATGGTCGTCACAGTGGCTACAATTCTCCTCTTTGTGCTCTGACATGGGCTCCTGATCGGCCTTCATAAATAAATAAAACCAATGAGATCTCATTGCAAAAACCATGCAGAGGTTATGCAGAGGTTTGGCAAGGAAAAACGAAGGACAAACGAGCAGATTGCAGGTGTCGAGGCCGGATATGGCGTAAGGAGCATGAATTTTTGGGCAATTTCTAATTTTCTCAGCCATTGATGCAAAAATTAAAAGATCGGACGGCAGGTATCACTTTGGGCTGCGCGATAGGTGCATTAAGGTCACCTCGGGTTAGGCAACCCTGCTAAAAAAAACCAACAGGCATACCAGCTATTTTTCTTAACCGTCCTTTTCTATAGATCAAGATATAACGGCCTGTTAAATGTCCATTACAATTTTTAGGACACGTGGATAGGCTAGGCTGTCAGATAAGATGTCACCCAGGATTGAGCTGTTGCGCTTAAAAATACATTTATTTTTTTGTGACTTTAGTGCCACATAATTATTAGATATCCACGGCAGTGGAATCTAACTCTTATTTGTGATAAAAATTTGAGAATGACACGAGTCATCAAAAATGATATATGGCGTCACAAAAATATATCATATGATTATGACAGTCGTGGAATATTCCTATAGGTAGGCCTAGTAGAAAATCACCCTAATAAAGAATAGCATACGGCATAATTCAAGAATGACGGATATTTAGAGGGAAGCAATTTGTGCTTTCGCAGCACAGCCATGGCGCCGGAACCCAGGAAATGGCAACCCTTTCTCATGAAGCCGCTAGATTACAAGCTCCTCGCCGAACCCAGCAATAGGGATTGGATGGAGAGATCCGGCCTTTGGGAAGCATACAACACTTCAATTTCTCCGGTGAATTTAGAGCTGTTGAATGAGTTCATAGAAAGCCATGGCGCATACGGTGGAAAAATCAATGGCCATATGGTGCATATCACGCCAGCATTAGTCTCGCATGCCCTCAAATTCCCTTGTGAAGGCTATGAAATTTCTTCTGCTCGGGAGTCTCACAGTAAGGGCCTTGATTCTTGCTTTTTGCCGTCTGTTCTCAAAGGCACAAGAACTGGTTATGATATTTCCCTAGCAGAGGATCCGGTTTTCAAAGAGTTGCTTACATTTATATTTGATAGGATAGTGGTCAAATCATCTGAGACACTTCATCTCCCTACTGCCCTCTGCTTAGCTGGGTTTAGAATCAAAGTCGCAGGCAATAAGTTCAACTGGTCTGCATTTATCTGTAAGAATATGCAAGATGAAATCAGGGCCATCAAGGAGCGTAAATCGTTCGAATGTAAGTATGCTCAGTACCTTAGCATGATTTTGGAGTATAGTGCACAGGCATTTTTAGGAAAAGCATGCATTTCTTTGAAAACAGAGGAAAAACAGAGCACTTTTGTTTCAGAGAATACACTTAGTCCTTTGTCTGTAAAGCAAAAACACTATAGCAGCTTTGAGAAGGAAAAAAACGTTGTGAAGGAAGAACTTTCTGCTAAGCCGCCTTTGGCTTGTAAGAGTGAAGTTGTCTATGTTAGTAGCGACGATGAATCAGAATCAGAAGCAGCAAATTCAAAATTAAAACGCCCTAAAGCTGAACCAGGTTTTGCAGTTAGTGACTTCAAAATATTGTCTAAAAAGGTGTTTCAGGATTTGCTCAGGAGATCTCCAAGTCCTGTTGTGGAAGGAGATGCATTCCCTGAAAGATCTGAGAAGGATGAGAAAGACGACAGATTGATAAAGCTAGAAGAAATGTGTAAAGAGAAAGACGAGATGTTAAAAAAATTAGAAGGAATTTGTGAAGAGAGAGATGAGATGTTAAAGAAATTAGAAGGAATTTGTGAAGAGAAAGATGAGAAGCTGAAAGAGTTGGAGAAAAAGTATGAAGATCAGAGGAGAGAGTTGTACAGGACTACAGAAGCCCTTCTCTATGCAAGGGGTGAATTAATAGATCTGTCTCAGAAGGTAAATGCTGGGCATATGTAGTCTTTTTCTTGCAATGTTGCAATCCATACATGCATTTTGTCAAAGCATGTACTAGATTGCAGTTTTTGTGTATATGTATAGTTTCTATTGAAATATCTAAATGCTTCTGAATGATCTTCATGTTGCAGTTCTAGTATTCAGTTGGAAACTTTCAGGAGCCTCCTTAAATTGCTGTTTATTCTAGTTTTTCATCATCAAATACATAATGTGCCAGGATGAACATAACTATTCAGAATAAAGACTGCAATCCAGCATCATTTTGCGCGCAGAAAGCAGGGGTCTAATTATGTTTCAAAACTCGGGCAACTTATGAACCTAGTGTTGAAATTGGTGAAGGCCTGTCTCACTAATTCTTCCTCGTAGATACCCAAGATCCGCAGCGAGGATTTTTTTTCTGCTTTAAGGCGCGCACGTATTGGTTACTGCAGTGTAGATGCTATGAATTGCTAAACATAAATGGTTAGCATGGCGTATACAAAATTCTCTGCACATGTCGGCGTAGCGTAACCTTATAGGACTTGTGTAAAGAGAGAGTTGTTTTTTTGGTTATCCTTATGGGACTTGTGTAAAGAGAGTCTTTGTTTTTTTGAGATATTTTTTTGTTATCATTAGAGTAGTGATAGCTAGGGTTTTTGGTTGTCACTACTACTGGAGGAGTACTGATAACAATTATAGATCGAGCTAAAATATATCGAAAGTTTATCATGACTATAAATTGTATAAAGTGAATTGTGTTGTATCACGTGTGGATGCAAGTTCGTTATCTTAGCGCAATGCTGCAGACAACATTAAGCTAATGGAGGAATGTGACGTTTCACTAGAATATACGGTATAAATACGTATATTCTATGGCCACATCACCATACAAGTCGTCATATATGACTTGTATACATGGTATCAGGCCATACCCAGAAGGTGCAAGGCTAAGTTATTTACATAACTTATCCCACCTTAGGGGTATGAATACCATTTGCCACATGGATATCCACCTTAGGTGTATTTGCCACGTGGCGATGTCTTATTGGAGCCAAGTGTGCTGACGTTAAAATATCTTATCTTATCTTATTTTAGGTGCCGCCCGGACTCACCTAGTTAGGTGCCGCCCTAACTAGGCATAAGGGGAATAAGTCGAGTAAGGACGTGCGCCGTCACGATCCTCTAGTCGCCCAGGGATTCATCGTACCACGGGAGGGGACTTGCCTCATCCTGCCTCATCGGACTAGGGAGATGCAACCTGGAGTAGTCCCTCTGGGTGATACCGAGAGATTACGTATCCGGAAGGCTACAATCACCTCAGAGCTTGTTCCAGCCTATCTTCATAGTATGCACAGGCGGGGCGGATGGAGTGGTCAACTGTAGCCATTGCGAGCCATTGTCTATATGCCAGCTCAAGTCATTGTTATAACTCGGTTTGATCTATCTTGGAGCTTTTACCATCAATTAAACTCCCTTACGAGTCTGAGTCGAGGTAGGAGCCTCCTTATGTGTAGTATCTGTTAGATGCATGTTTAGGGTTAACGATGTTTAGATGGATCTTACTAGCCATCGTACTTTATATGGTATGTGCTTACATATGTTTTATGCTTTCGCTGTTATAGGAGCCCACTGAGGAAGGGCCGAACGACACCTTCGTTCCTCAGCTCGAGGTCCTGACCATTCCAGGACTCGAGTTCGATGGAGGGCCAATTCGATGGCGAGGCCATCCGATGGGGGATTCTTAGCGGAATATACGGTAAAGCACCGTATATGAAGCAGGGAGCATCACAATCTTTCTAGCTGCCTGTAGTTGGCATGTGTCTCTTAAAAGGAACAGCCTTACCCGAAGCTCTTCGATCTACTCTGCAAAGTATGCACCGGAAGGAGGGACGGACCAGACTACCCAAGCCATTGTTCTATCCCAGCCAACTCCATTTTTATGACTTTTGTCTACTATTATCTTGAGGTCCAGACCCACAGTCATACCACATGAGTAAGAGCTTGGGGTAGGATCACCTCTTAGTATGTAGATGTTTTGTTATAGCAGATGATGGTGCCTCACCCTTCGTGGTGAGTATTTTATATGATTTATGTACATGTTGCTTGTGCTAACATTACACGCTTCCGCAGTGAGATCAGCCCCGGGGAAGACGGGGCAAGACACGTCCTTCTTTCACGTCGCTCTGGAGCACCAGCCAGGTCGGCGTTGCAGGGACGGCCTCCCATTGATCTAGGAGTCGATGAGAGGGGATCTCCCGATCTTATACAATGGGAGCATCGTAGAGGGCAAGGGGACGACAGAATGGTATTAGAGCAATGATTTTGGTTGACCAAGATCAAAGCACTAGCCATACGCCCTATATATAGTTAGAACTTGAAATTTGAGAGAAATCCCAAACTATGACCACGAGCAAAAATGGGAATATCTCTTTTTCCATAGGCTAGAGCTTGTTAAGGATTAGTAGTAGTCTTTAAGTAAGTAACTCTAGCTTAACACACAAGTAAATTAGCAGAATGAACAAAATTTTTAAGAAAAAATAAATGTGTATGACCAAAATTTGGCCATATACTCCCACAGCACACCAGAGAGCCTTTTGAGACTGTCAAAAGGTTGTTCTGCACACTATGAGAGTATTCCTCCCCCCCCCTTTTGACATTTTCCAAGCACCAAAAATAAAAACTAATAATGTAATCGAGCTTAAAAACTTGATTTAAACTAGAATAACACCTTAAATAAAATAAAATGATAAAAGTTTAGACAAATAGAGCCATATACTCTCACAATGCGCCAGAAGCACTTTGGACCTCGCCCAAAGTGTGTCTTGCATACTATGAGAGTATTCCAATAGAAAATTCTTGAAGAAATAAGTTGTTTAAGAATGGCATATATAATTTTTATTAAAAGTTAGATAACATGATTTTCCCAAGGGAAACTCTAAAAATGCCAGGTCTATAAATAGAAACCCTAAAAACAAAAAATTAAGGTTTCATTTATGTTTTTGCTCGAGCTCTGACCTGGGAGACGATCGGAATCGCCTTTCGATGAACATGGCTCGCACCCAACAGACCGCAAAGATCATGCCCGGCAACAAAAGGGGCGGTGGCATCCCAGTGCAAGCCGTCCGATAGAGGAGGCAGGAATATCTCGAACGCCACCCCGAAGGAGAGGTCCTGGAAGACTTGAATGAAGTGCTAGACGAGGCAGGCAAGAAAGATGAAGAACTAGACGAGGGAGATGAGAGGTGGACGAGATGAAGAGATGGATGAAGTAACGGAGAACGATGAAGAGGTTGAAGAGCGATAACAAGACGAATAGCACGTAGAGCGGCAAGAAGATGTCGAGGAGCATACAACACCGCTGCCCTTCTACCAGTTGAGATGCTTCTGCAGCCCTTGCAGAATCTCATCCCACACCCGCCCTATGGAGATATCCCCTCCAAAAGGAATACCCAACAGCCTCATACATACATCTCCTGGGAGTACCTTCCACAGAAAAAGGGCCAGACAAGGGGGGGAAGGAGTCTGCAAAGCCCACAAAGCAGAACACTTGTCCCAATTCAAAAGAATACCCGAGGCCAAAGAGAAAGTGTCGAGCAGACCCTTCACATTCCGCAGATTGCTTTCCCCTGCCACCAGGAAGAGGAAGGTGTCATCGGCAAACTGATTAATGATCTGTTGGCTGCCATCCTCCACCACGCCTTCCTCTACAGCGGCCAAAAGCAACTGAGACAGGGCCTCTGCCACAATCGCGAACAAGAATGGAGCCAGAGGGCACCCCTGGCGCACTCCTCTACTCAAGGAAAAGAAATCCGAGGGCTCGCCCTGGCAAACCACGGTCGCACGGGCTGACCTGTGCAGCTTCATAATAATCTCTGTAAACCGAGGGCCGCATCCTAATGCCAGCATCATGGCGGACAAGAACTCCCAGCGGACACTGTCATAGGCTTTGGCAAAGTCCAACTTCAAGTAAGCAATGCGTTGCCCGGTCTTCCTAGCCCAATACAAGCCCTCGTAGGCGGCCGCCACATTCGTCAAAATGTTCCTCCTAGGAACAAAACCAGACTGCACCCTACTAATAGCGGAGGACAACACCGGCTTGAGCTTCTCCGCCAAGGCTTTGGCAATGATTTTGTAGACAGAGGACAACAAAGAGATAGGCCGCCAATCGCTAATAGTGGAGGGCTGCCACCATGAGCAATGTACCTATCATCCCTTAATGCAGTTATTATTAAATATGATTTTCGTTCCCACATTCCTTATAAAACATTGTGCGTACTCATGATCCATTTTTGTAATGAACCATATAAGACAGAGATAAATCAGATAACACTCGCATACATCAACGTTCGCCACTTTTACAACACTCTAATCCTTTGTTCCTTATCTATAGATGTTTATTGCACGTGAAATATATATTGCCAAAAATGCATTCCACATGCCCACGACTAATGCCCAGTATCACTACGACACGCGTTTCTAGTCCAATAAAGTAATTATACAAGTGCACCCACCACGAGGACATTTGACATTACAACACTGGCTATGGTCAAAACATTTTCCAGCACCCATGTGCGCAAGATACAAGTCCACACAAATGCAACCAAGGAAGACAAAATGAACGACTGGATTGAAGACCCAGCATTCCAACAACTACCATACGTCGCCACAGGTTGCAGAGTCATAATCATTACCAATATGGACATACCAGGAGAAGTAGTCAATGGAACAACAGGAATAGTCACATACATAGACACAGACGACCAAACAAGGGATGCAAAAGGCGTCATGGTCCACATTGGCAACTCTCTGCAGCACATCCACGTCAAGCGAACACTAGTCGAATACAGACATCAAGGGCCCAAGACCATCTTCAAGAGAACATTCCCACTCGTACTCGTACTGTGCAGACTAATCTCCTAGGCGATCGACATTCCATTTCCTTACAAAACAGATTGCAGATGCAACTCCAAACGAAAATAGTCCATACCTCGTACGAAAATAGCATGAGTCCATTAGTTTCAAATGTTTATTTGCTACAAAGAAATCAAACCATGGTTTATAGTAACCTTTAATGACATCCTAGTTTGGCTCCTTAGTAAAGCTTCCTCTCTTCTTCTTTTCCAGTTCTTCTTTGTTTTTCCTATCCTAGCCCTTCCCCAACCCTGCGTTTCTGCTAGTTTTAATATGAACTCACCTCTACAATTTTAAGAGTCTCCTTGTCAACAATCTTAGTAATGGTAGGGTACATAATTGGTGTACAAAATAGGTGCAACATTCATATGGCACAGGGAGCCTTTGTTCCCTCTTTGCACAATAAATGTACTACTATACCTCACCTCTTGCAAGACCTCCGGTAGATTGGGCAGCTACAGCTGGGCTTGACCAAGATGATTAGAAGATACGGAAAGGAAAATGAGGCATCCACAAGCCTGGACCTCGAAGACTAGAGCCCAGGAGGAAGCTCAAAAATAAGAATTCGAAGTCTTTGAGTATTTTCATTCCCCTCCCCCCCAAAGGGCCTATCCCCTAACGTATGGCCGAAAAAATGCACACATATACAATTCGTACGTATACGTATGGATTGCCACCAAATTAGACCCTCTTCCTTACACACACATGTAGGGGGAAGGAAGGGGGGTTCTCCAAAATGTGCACCCTCCGGACATATGCAAGCACATTCTCAATTTGGAAGTGGCAGCATTATGTGTGCATGTGGTTGTTGCGTCGTTGGTGGTAGGAGTCACAACATTGCACTGACAGAGATGACAAGCACAATAAAGATAGCAGCACCACGAGAGGTTGTAGCAGTAGTGCCTGTGGTGGGTGTAACATCAGCAACATTTGCATTGGAAGCAATACCAACAAGAGATGGTTTAGAAGCGCCTTTCAGCAGGATGTCTACAATCGTGTGGTTGGTGAACCAAAAACTTGTACCTTGCCATGCACTATCCCAGCAATGCGACCAATTTGTCCTATATCCCTCATGGGTGCAAGTGCTCATCGACGCAATTCTTGTTGTAAAGGCGTGAGATCATAGTCGACATACACAGATGTCCCTTTAAACTTGGATTCTTGATGGACTATGGTACCCTAACAATTGCACTTGGAACTGTAAATTTCGAAAGGCGTAACTAGTTATGATGTTGAAGGCCTATGTTTAGGATGTGATGCCTTAACAACATGCACATGAGCATGATGACAATATGCATAGAAGCACGAAATTTGATCTTGGAGAGGATCTCTGTTTGAATCTTCTTTGAGAGATCCCCGTGCCTCTTAGACACCACAAACCACCACATTGTAGCATCTGTGCTTCTATTCCTAGGTCTCTTTGGGGGCTTGCCCAATACCATCCTTTCCACAAGAAGATGCAGCAACGAGTCTAGATGCGAGGTCTTAATGTTGCTGGATCTGAGTGGGTCTGCCATTTGGCTGAGCTAGACTCTGCACTGACTTGCTTTTTAATGGTCTCAAAATGTGTGCAAAGCTGTGCTTGTTGTGCACGGGCATTCCACAATTTTTCCTCCTCTATCGAGAAACATTTGCATGGACAACTGGCTGCAAGGTCAATATTAGTTTCACCTCATGAAGCTCAGAGCTTAGCTCGTGATGCCTTGCTGTTTATTTCTCTAACTCCGGCAAGCAGAGGTGAAACTGCTCATGTGCATCGACACGAAGCTCTTTACCTTGCAAAGCTATGTCTTTTCCAGTTCTCGCATTGCAAGATCCTAACTTGGAGGAGCTTTCTTCCAATCTTAAAAGCCTGGAGAATATGCCCGTATTCTTGGCAGAATTAGCCTTTTTCAAGACATTGATCCTGTCTTGCAGGTCTTAAAGTTGTTGTAGTTGATTATCCCTGGAAGTTGTTTGAATAACTTTGTGGATCTTGTTAGCCGCTTCTTCATGGATGTGAGCAATATTCTCCCTAATATCCTGCTCAAAGCGTTACATGATTTGAAGCATGGTGTCCAGCCTGTTAACTGTCGTGGCAAGATCAATCTGGAGCTTGGTAAGCGTTCAGACTGTGCAAGGTCAAAGTGAGCATCAAATAGCTGCATGCAAACTTCCATGCTTGAGATATGTTGCCTCTCTTTAGCCAACCGCTTTTTTAGCACATATTTATGAATGGTACTTAAGATGTAAGGATTTGGTACATGATCATGATGAGAAACCAATTTTCTCCCGAAGGTAACTAAAAGATATACATATCTCTAAACACTATCTGAGATGCAAGAAATTGGATGAAGATATATCTACCCTAGTTTCAGTGATTCCTACGCGGTTAATTCTTCCTGCAGAATCACTAACCCTCCCCCAAACAGGTTCCGTTCTCAGACCCCATTTCGGGTCCAATAGATCCCTTACGGTGGAATCACCACCGTCCAATACTTCCCGACGGAATCACCTCCTCGAAATATTCCACCAGATGGAATCACCGTCCAAAATATTCTTCCTGGTAGAATATCCCAACAAGGTTATCCCGTCTGATGGAATCACCGTCCAGCATATTCTCGTAATATTCCAATAATTTCAAAAAAAATTTGAGTAATTGTGAGAGGGGGTGTTCTTCGTCTTTTGTGGGCGGCTATGGCGGAACAGAGGGGTCGAATGCCCTGGAGGCGCTTTGCTGGATGCCGGAGGAGATGCCCTTTGGAGGCAGATATGGAGGCGTTAGAGGTCCAGCTTGCTCCAGACGTCTCCTTGTGCAAAGATTTTGAGCATTTGCTGCTTGTTTTTTATTGTTCTTCTGTTCTTGCTTTTAACGCACAAGCTCGGCTATGGTGAAATCCGTCGAAATCGCCCGCTTCAAAGTCAACATCACTCCTTCTCGCCTTTGGGGCGCCTTCCTCGATTCGCATAATCTTCTCCCTCGTTTAATCCCCGATTACGTCCGCAAAATAGAATGTATTAGCGGCCATGGCGAAGCCGAAAGCACCATAATCGTCACTATTGGCCCTGGTATGATGCATTCCTTTGTTTTTCTCTAAAACATGCCCTCTTTATCTCTCTTCTGTAGTTTTGGCTTGAACTAGGCATCTGTTGTTTTCTTTTATTGATTTCTAGGTTGAAAAACAATTGTTTTGAGCCTCCAACATTTTACATGCAGCTGTGAACCACATTTTTTGACAATAATTGAAAGGATTGAGAGCATAGATCATGAAAATCGAACTGCGAGCATTTTAGCTGTTGAAGGCGCCAAATTATGTATACATATTTCAAGGTTACTAGTTCTTTCATTCAAGGAGCAGATGAATCCGCTGCTTTTTTATTTCCTTTGTTTGTGGTGAGGCTCTGGTGAGGCCGATCTGGCCTGGAGGTTCGAATCCTCCAACCCTGAAAAGAACAGGGAACATGGTACATACAATGGATCAATGCATGCAGAGCTTTTTTAGGCAATGGATCAATGTTTGCAGAGTTTTTTTTGCCATTGATTTGGCATTTTTTCCTTCACGTCTTGGTTTTTTTTTCTCATGATCTTAAATTGGAGTAGGCCGAAAATTCTTCTGCTTGGATTGCTCCATTGCCAATTTTTCTTTCCGGTAGACAGATCTGCCATGGCCAAAGAATTGCCCATAGCAATTTGAAATTACACGATGATTCTACGGGGCAGGATATTTTGAACATGGTGATTCCACGGCGCAGAATATTTGAAACCTGGTGATTCCACGGGGCAGGATATTTGAAACGGTGATACCGTCCAGAGGGATATTTCTATTGGGATATTCCACGGGGTAGAATTTCTCGGATGGTGATTCTGCCTTGTGGGGTACCACATTTGTGATTCCGTCGGAAGGAATCTCTTGGACGTTGTGTGTGGTGATTCTATCCCGCGTTAAACTTTGGACAGCCAGGATCCGCCGCGGGAATGGCCAGGATCCGAAACGGGGCAGGCATAACGGAATCCGTTCGGGAGGGGATGGTGATTCCGCTGGAAAGTATGAGATGCGATGGAATCACTGAAACTAGGGCATATATATCTTCACCCCAAGAAATTGGTACTCAACATGCTATTACTAACACAGAAGAATGGACAGAGCAATTAGTATGGCAAGATGTAGATACGATTCCAATGGATAATTGGATTGGAACTGGAATGAACAACTGGACAATTGGATTGGAGTGGAAAGGTGAAACAAACAAGGTTAGTTTGATTGAAGAAGAAGAAGAAGAAGAAGAAGAAGAAGAGTTTTTAAGGTCACGCCACTAGACAGTATCAACTGGACATGTGACTACATACTACACTACACTAGATTGAATATGAACATGAACATAGTAGTTGGTGCATTATGTGGTTTCTTATTTGATTTGTTAACTTCATTCAATGATATTGGTACACACTTTTGTTTCCCCTTTTTTTTTTTGACCTAATGGTTATGAACCTTAAATAGGGAAATGAATTTGGTGTCAGAAACGTAGGTGAATTCGGCCATTAACAGGGTGTCATATTCAAGACGTAGTAATTAATAGCTTACCACCAATTTTTACTGCCCTTCTATATCAGCCAGCCTTTCGCCTCCGCCATAGCTAGGCTCAAGAACCGATCCGTCCCTTTGCCTCGCTCCATTTCTACATTGCATCTCCTCTCTTCCGGCGCGCGGTAAGTATTTTCATCTTCCGACTTCCTGTTTTGTGAAAAATTTCGTTTCTGTGAGCTATTCAGACCCATTTTTGTGAACTTTTTTAGTCTTCTATTGAATACGCAGGACATTTTATATTGATACCTTTCTTCCTAACATGAGAATGTGTTTTCTCGATCGTGGATGCAATTTGTTTTGGATTTGGATCGCTTGAAAACTAATCTTGGATTTCTTGTTCTGGACATGGCAGAAAATGGCGAAGCCGACGAGCAGAGGAGCCCCGTTTAAGTTTATTGAATCTTGCAGTCCAGAGGGAAGGGAAAAACATACCATCGTAGCAGATTTTGATGGCACACTTATCAGAGGAAGAAGCTCATTTCCATATTTCATGCTGGTGGCTCTGGAAGGAGGCGGACTTCTTAGAAGCATGATTCTTATGATCATGGCGCCGGTTGCATGGTTTCTCTATCATTTCGTATCAGAAGCCGCAGGTATTCAGATTTTAATCTTCTTTTCATTTGCCGGACTCAAGGCTTCGCAAATTGAGCAAGTTGCAAGGGCTGTTCTTCCCAAGTTTTACTCAGAAGATGTGCATTCCCAAGCCCTGCGGGTTTTCTTATCTTGTGGGAAGAGATACATCGTAACTGCAAATCCTCGTATATTGGTTGAGCATTTCGCAAAAACCTGCTTAGGGGCGGACAAGATTTTAGGAACGGAAATCGAAGTTACTAAGGGTGGATACGCTACCGGATTCTTGAAAAAACCTGGGGTTTTAGTTGGTCTAAACAAAATGAACGCAGTTAAACAAGAATTCGGAGATAATTTACCAGACATTGCCGTGGGAGATCGGGCGACAGATTATCCTTACATGTCCCTTTGCAAGGTAGATATTGATCATGTTATTTGGCTTGAAGATGCATCTTAGATACAGTTGTTGATGTCTGAGTTTTTGGCATAGTTTTATAATCTTTCCTTAGATTTAGGTGCTGGGTTCTGTTTATAACTTTGTGTTTGATCTTGGTTTTGAAGGAGGCTTATCTAGTGCCGAACAAGAAGGTGCCAGCAGCAACCAGAGATCAATTAGTAAAGCCTGTGATATTTCACGATGGCAGGCTTGTTCAGAGGCCCACACCATTAATGGCATTAATCACATTTCTCTGGTTTCCGGTAAGCATAGCTCTGGCACTGTTCAGGCTGTTCCTTACATGCCCATGTCCGAGAGATTATGTGTCAATACTTTACAAAATGTTGGGAATTCGCCTCATTGTCAAGGGTCCAATCCCTCCACGCAGAAAGGGTGAATCTGGCGTTCTATTTGTGTGCACTCACAGAACCCTTTGTGATCCAATTTTTGTTGGGGTTGCTGGAGGAAGAGATGTAACAGGATTAACTTATAGTATCAGCCGTGTTTCTGAAGTTATTTCACCCATTAAAACTGCCAGATTGACTAGAGACAGAGAAAGGGATGCTGCAAATATCAAGGCTCTGCTTCAGAAAGGGGATTTGGTAATTTGCCCAGAAGGAACTACATGCAGGGAGCCATTTTTGCTCAGATTTAGTGCATTGTTTGCAGAATTAAGTGATAGAATTGTTCCTGTGGCTCTTGTTGCCAAGGGTAGTATGTTCCATGCTACTACAGTTAGGGGATGGAAAGGTTTGGATCCCTTTATGTTCTTTATGAATCCATTTCCTACCTATGAGGTTACATTTTTAGAGCAATTGCCCCATGAGCTTACTGTTGCAGGAGGAAAAAGCTCAATTGAAGTTGCAAATCACATTCAGAGGGTTCTGGCTGATACACTTGGCTATGAATGCACCAATTTTACTCGCAAGGACAAATACAGCATGCTTGTTGGCAGTGATGGAACTGTTCCAGCAGACAGAAAAAAACGATAAGCTCATAATTGAGCTTCCATGTTTCTATGGTATGAATCTGGGAAGGGAATTTCCAAAAGAATAACACTGAGGTTTAGAGATGAATGTACATATCCATAAATATGTTAAAAGGCTTAAATGTGCATGCAGTTGTGCCTAAACTTTATATACGAAATAATTGTGGATGAGTAAACTATTGCCACATTGGTACGTAGTTGCGTGGTGTGTCTGCGTAGTTGTCTTGATAAAAGCGTTGGGCAGGTTATTTATTGATGGCAAATCAAATTGCTGACAGCCGCACCAACCATTGAAATGTGTACTTTTTTCCATTCTCTGTGTACTGTAAAGCAAATGCCTTGTCTTTAAAGCATAGAATGGAGTTTGACTTTGCAAGAATTCATTGGACTGCTAATTTAGACCCACTACCAAACCGCCACTACCAGATCCCTTGGAAGTAGCTGAAGTGCACAGGAAAAATAAATATCGGAACCGACACGCCGAGGAGTTTATTAAGAGTTTCTGCGAAGGAAACTCCTCGGTGTGTCGGTTTGATGACGTAAACATAAGTTGGGAGGTTTTTTTCATTGTGACGGTTGAGTTGGCATTTTCGTGGCATCATTTTGGCGTGGGTGGATTTTCTTCTTCACTTTTTTTCTCCGGCAATGGCGGGCCAGGGTTCGAAAAATAATTTTTGCATGACCAGAATTTTTTCCACCTTGTATTCATATCAACCGGATTTACAAAATTCAACTTGGAAAATCTGATTCCAAGTAATTTTTACCAAAAATTTTCCGCATATCACATACTTCAAAAGGTAAAATAAAAACCTCAAATTTTTGCATTCAAAACTTCAGAATTTGAACGAGTTCAAAATTATTATTAAAATCCAAAACAACTTAAAACAGTTCGAATCTGAAAATTCTGAAAATCAGATTCACATAAGCTTAGAATTTGAAAATTCTGAAAATCAGATTCACATAAGCTTATATCAAGTGTCTGCTTGGGTCTCCAGTATAGATATGGCGATCAACTTTCTTTTTCCAAATTTGGATGCTTTCTTGAAAATCAAAGTCCCTTGCTTTTTTCGGACCATTTACTACAATGGCA
>JAANSK020185879.1:0-14707 GCA_011763485.2 Isoetes engelmannii
TCTTAGAAGACAAGTTCGAGTCTTCATATACTACCGCAAAATTCATTTGAGGCCTTATAAAAAATCTTTCTTTTAAAAGACAATCAATGTCTACCTTTAGAAGTCTTTAACACGTACAAGCCATTGTGCTAAGCCATTGTGCAAATTTTGAGAACTCCCATTAGATGCATCATTAAATTCATTAGCTAAGGAATTGATTTTTTAAATATAAAACATTAAACCCTAGCCACGGGTTCCTAAGTTAAATAATATTGGAGGTAGACACCTTGAGCCACGACTTCTGAGTAGAGGCAGTTGCAATCATACGAATGCAATTGGGCTAAGAGGACTATAAGAAGCTTATGGTTGGGCCCATTACAATCTCTCCCACTAGAAATATGCTCGTCCTCCAGCATCCAAGACTTAACCAGTATACAACTGACTGGATGGTTACCAACCAGGGCACCCATGGAGACTCGAAATCGAGACCTGCTCTGATACCAAATGTAACGTTCCTAATCAACATGCCCTTGACCAACTGGGAAAAGCGTCTAGACGTTGAGGTTTGACCCTCTATATATGATAATTAGATGTCACCTCCCCAAGATCTACTCAAGTGGTCTCCCATGGGCCCCAAACTCTATCAATTGGTATCAGAGCCGAGTCTCGAGTTCAAGTCTCCATGGGAGCGTCCTAATTGGTAAACTGCCTCGTGGGCGAATGATGTAAGTCCCATATGCACGAGGGCGAGCATTTCGAGAGGAGGAATTGATATGGTTTGGGGTCCATGGGAGGGCCATTCGAGTAGATCTTGGGGAGGCAACATCTAATTATCACATATAGAGGATCAAACCTCAACGTCTAGACGCTTTTGCCTAGTTGGTTGGGGCACGATAATTAATTGTAACATTCCTAACCGACATGCCTTTAACCAATTGGGCAAAACCGTCTAGACATTAATGAGTAGTCGCTTCTACCCATTTATGCCGGTGTCTCACCCCACAGGCACATTCAAGGATCGAATACTCTCTCACATGCAAGGATCGAATACTCGAGCGGTCTACCATGGACACGTTACAATCTCTCCCACTAGAACTATGCTCGTCCTCAAGCATCCAAGACTATGACTTAACCATATACTACACTATACAACGGTGTCCAAGACCAAACCAAGACCATATCGTCCAAGTCATACATGCTCCAATGGAGATTCGAACTCGAGCCCTGCTCTAATACCAATTGTAACGTTCCTACCCGACATGCCCTTAACCAACTGGGGCAAAACCGTACCAAGCTGCAATTGTGAAGACTCCAACCAGTTTCCAACTTCGCTAAGACAATGGATGTATAGTAAAACAAAGTGGTGCATCATCATCCAAGGGGATCCACCAACAAGGTTTAGTTAACTGAGCACAAGCGGCTAAGTTGATATGAAATAACATTTTGACCATGCGCCATGATTCTAACAAACCCTTTAATAATGAGAAGTATTAGGGTAAGGCCGTAAATCATAGAAGAGACCACATGGAAGAACAGGTCTAAGTGTGGCTTTACTAAAAGGGATCCAATGGTGAACCTGTGTAATAAGACACAACCCAGGATTCTTACCAAGAGAAGCCTCCAAATGAATATAGATATCATGACGGTACTTTGTAAATGGAAACCTATCATGCCCAAATTTATCACTGTCGTCGACACTGAGTCTCAACAACTCTCGTCTTTCCAAATGGAAAGGGATAAATTCTTGATTGCTGATGTCCTCCAATAAGGGCAAATTGGCATCCCAAAGCATTTCTTATGCCGCTCTATTCATGAAATAGCCATTGAGATTGGCACTTTTGTGCATTCTCAATGCCATTATCGGGCATCCCCAATACCAAGATGGCTTTTTCCTTACACTGATGCCTCCTATGCCTAGGGGATCCAACCCTATGAGTCATATTCCTTCTCGGGCGTCATCATGAGCTTCCACACAAATGAATCTCTCGTTACCACCTATGCACATGCGTAGTATCCTATATTATAAAACCGTGGTGTCTGTCCCTCCGCCCCTATCAACGGCCTAGATCATCCCACGTTTTGCTTTCGTAACCGATGGCTTAGATCGTGCCACGAGGGCATATTAAGATGAAAGGGCACGAATGTACGCCTGTCACGTGGCAGGGGAAAAAAAAAAAAAAAAAAAAACTTATGTTGGGCCATTCAAGATCGATTATCTTCGGGCCATTCAAAAGATCGATTATCTTTGGGCCATTCAAGATCGATTATCTTCTGGTTTAGTATGGGCATTTTATAGGGTTTCAATCACTGTGAAACTTTGTCGATTGTCATAGCCGATTTCTTAGAATCCGAGAGTCACATAATCTAGCCAAATATATCGACCTACTTTTTTGTTCGATCGTTTGATTTCGGATTCCATTTCGGAGTCTTCCTTCAAAGCACCATCTAAAAGAATTAGGATAACATGGAGTTATTCCGACAGTCTTACGGAGAATATCGCTGAAGGAGCGGTGATCATTTTACCTAGGGTTTGGATGCAGGTCAAATTTGATGTCTTTGCGTTGTGGTGTGATGCAACAGAGGGAGAAACGAGCAGATATTGTACATTTAGGTGGCTCCTTTCGGGAAGTTGGCTCCTCAAACTTCATATTCGAATATTTCTTGCTTTGTAAGACTCTTATTTGTGGTTTTTCTTCATGCGATTCAAAACCTTCGTTTAGCATTTATTTGCAGAACTTTCATTCTATTCTTTTTGCATTCACGCTTTAGGTCTTTCCCTTCATAAACATGGTCTTGGATATGGACTACAAAATCTATGCTTTGTCTATTCCAGAAAATTTTAGAAATCAAATATATAAGTTAATGAAAAAATGGTTAAGGTCAAGTGTTTACCAAGCTTATCTATTAAAATAGGAGCCTCACTGCCTGACAGCCGCAGTTCTATCTTACTTTCAGCAAGCCTAGATCATCCCACGTTTTGCTTTCGTAACCGATGGCTTAGATCGTGCCACGAGGGCATATTAAGATGAAAGGGCACGAATGTACGCCTGTCACGTGGCAGGGGAAAAAAAAAAAAAAAAAAAAACTTATGTTGGGCCATTCAAGATCGATTATCTTCGGGCCATTCAAAAGATCGATTATCTTTGGGCCATTCAAGATCGATTATCTTCTGGTTTAGTATGGGCATTTTATAGGGTTTCAATCACTGTGAAACTTTGTCGATTGTCATAGCCGATTTCTTAGAATCCGAGAGTCACATAATCTAGCCAAATATATCGACCTACTTTTTTGTTCGATCGTTTGATTTCGGATTCCATTTCGGAGTCTTCCTTCAAAGCACCATCTAAAAGAATTAGGATAACATGGAGTTATTCCGACAGTCTTACGGAGAATATCGCTGAAGGAGCGGTGATCATTTTACCTAGGGTTTGGATGCAGGTCAAATTTGATGTCTTTGCGTTGTGGTGTGATGCAACAGAGGGAGAAACGAGCAGATATTGTACATTTAGGTGGCTCCTTTCGGGAAGTTGGCTCCTCAAACTTCATATTCGAATATTTCTTGCTTTGTAAGACTCTTATTTGTGGTTTTTCTTCATGCGATTCAAAACCTTCGTTTAGCATTTATTTGCAGAACTTTCATTCTATTCTTTTTGCATTCACGCTTTAGGTCTTTCCCTTCATAAACATGGTCTTGGATATGGACTACTAAATCTATGCTTTGTCTATTCCAGAAAATTTTAGAAATCAAATATATAAGTTAATGAAAAAATGGCTAAGGTCAAGTGTTTACCAAGCTTATATAGGAGCCTCACTGCCTGACAGCCGCAGTTCTATCTTACTTTCAGCAATTCTATCTTTTATCTTAATCTTGAAATATGTAAGTCCTTTACTGCTGCCAGTTCTAGGAAATAACCTGAACCAGTGATGAATGTACTTCTTGGGCTAAACTATTTGTACGACGAAGATGCTTTCACATGAATATAGGGGACAAAAAAATTGTATGTTGGTTGCAAGTGCTTAGCAGGACTATAATTATCCATTTTATGCATGCAAACGAAGACCCATTTATTAAATACATTAGCCTTTTTTTAAAAATTGCATGTTGAAAGCAACTGCACAAAACTGTAACGATGCCTATTCTATATGCAGACCAAAGCCATTTATGAAGTACATTGGCCTTCCTGCAGGTGTTATCACAGTGGCTTTTCCTGCATTCACACCAGGATTAAAACCGGAATTCTAATCTCATAGAATGCAAGCCCACATCCTTATGTTGGTTGTCAGCACCTTAAAGGAGCTCTTGACATGTTTTACCAGATGAAACTTGATGGGTTGCTAGATATGGTTATGTTTCTTAGGTGTCTGATCTTTTATTGCTCACAGCTAATGATAGGTTTCTTTTGTATTGGATTCTATCTCCAACAACTACATTGTTGCTGGCTCTACAATTGGGATGCTCTGATGTTTGGATGCCACAACCTTAATCAATTCATTTTAGCACAATATGTGCTTAAACATTGTATGCTGCTTGCAAGTTCTTACCAGGACTATACTTATCCATTTTATGTATGCAGACGAAAACCCATTCATTAAATACGTTGGCCTTTCCTTAAAAATTGTATGTTGAAAGCAAGTGCACAAAACTGTAATATTGCCTATTCTCTATGCAGACCAAAGCCATTTATGAAGTACATTGGCCTTCCTGCAGGTGCTATCACAATGGCTTTTCTTGCATTCCCACCAGTTAAAACTGGAATTCTAATCTCATAGAATGCAAGCCCACGTCCTTATGTTGGTTGTCAGCACCTTAAAGGAGCTCTTGACATGTTTTACCAGATGCAGCTTGATGGGTTGCTAGATATGGTTATTGTTTCTTAGGTGTCTGATCTTTTATTACTCACAGCTAATGATGGGTTTCTTTTGTATTGGTTTCTATCTCCAGCAACTACATTCTTGCTGGCTCTACAATTGGGATGCTCTAATGTTTGGATGACACAACCTTAATTCAATTTAGCTAGCGAAGTGCTGCATATTGATATCATAGGTAAAATTACATAGCATATAATACCTTACTTCCTTTTGTCTGCAAATTCTTGCATGCGACCAAAATCAGCCTTGATTAAAAAATGCTATTACTGTAGATGTTATGCATTCAACCGCAACAATGTCAGATCACCCTTACTCTAGGCAGACATGCAGCCAATAGAGGATTTTTCGAATAATACTGATGGATGCCATTTGGTTTTAGGACCTTAAATTGGACATGCATATATACAGGAGATAACAGATTATAGGATATGAGGAAATAATCAAAGATACTTATGAATAGGATGCCTGCAAAATAAAGATATATATTTGCTTTAAGACCCCTTTAACTACCTATTTAAGTTTGCGGCGCACTTACAACAATTTTGTAGTGTGGATATGCTTTACTTGCTGAATGTACTTTTGTGGATTGTGTTTGCTTAGCTATCTGGATGTTGGTAGTGGAGATGCACAAATAGAACAGAAATCATCCACCATAGATCACCATGATCAAAATTTATTGAAGTCTTGAGTTAAATAGTTTAGGGAATAAATAACATGTGTGGAAATTTAGATACGAGACACTGAATAAACATAATATGAAGTTGTAGTAGCTGTAGGATGCATGTAGAATCAGAGATTTTTATATCATGCACAAGCTTGGGATATATTCATCAATGCTATGATAACTTGCTATGATAATGAACAATTTTATGACCTTAAATTGGGATGCATACGACTGTGCATGAGATAACAAGTTGGATGCTACGAGGAAATAGCACTAATTTATGGACTTGGCAGGGCTTAACGGCCAATTTTTATTGAATGACATAGCCCATCTTGCTATTAGTGAGCTCCGTTAAACAACCGGTATGAATATAGCCTGTTAGATGATTATTTTCATGGGCGTCACCCTCAAACGAATCAAGAAGTTATCATTCTTTATCTTAATTCTAAAATTGAATATGTTACTTTGCCTCTTAAACTGTTCGATCTCTCAGATTTGCAAGAAGAAACTTCAGGATGCAGATTGTCCAGCTTGATGACAACCAATCAACGACATATGAATCATTTGATTCTATCCACGTCTAACTCAACTCTGATTAGACCCCAAGAATACTGAGCTGGATAGATGCAATGTTACAACTGCAGAGAGTAATTAGAGATTTGAATATGATCCATGGACCTAGGATATGCTCATCAAGGTTACGACATTTAATTTAATTCATGGGCTTAGGATGCATGTAGAAGTAGGGATTTACATATCATGCATAGGCTTGGGATGTATTCGTCAAAGCTATCATATTGACCGGTCTTAGGACCTTGACGAAAGCTATCATATTGACCGGTCAAAGCTATGCTAAGACCGGTCTTAAGAAAAAAAAAGTAATGCTAATACTAATCTTATTTTACTTTTCTTCAACTATTTCTTGCATTGTTGGTTTACAATCACAAGCACTGTCCACCGAAGGTGGGCAATTTTCTAGTATATGATGATATTACTCAACGTCAAATTTATGAAGCCCCCCTTTCCTCTAGTTCAAGAGCAAGCCCCTTTTATGGAGGACCACCGCATGGCTCGCAATCACTAACGAGAGTGTGCCTAACTCAGAATCATCAACAACAGGCTCCTACGTTACATTGGCACTATCAAAGCCAAACCCCGAGTTGAACAAAGTGCAACAACCCACACTGAAGAATTTGAGGCCTTGGCTGGACTATATGGGCACACAGACTGATGGGTTAAGTTCCATAATTTTTATAATAGTTTAAAAAACGTCCCAAATCAATGGCTGGCAAATAAAGGCCAGTGGCATGGTAGCTTGGGGGGGTGATGAAAAACACGTTTCTCCACCATTATGCTTCATGTGCTTATGATCAGGAGCTGCTTACTCAACTCAATTTATGAAATGAACTCCCCAGGAGTCACCAAAAGAATTTGTCAACCGACAACTCCTCCAAATAAGAAAGCTGAAGGACCACAATTCTACTTCTCAGATATTGATCTGGTTCCTTCAAGGGCTGCATCCAACCGTTAGGTTGTTCATAGAGGTTCTTGTTCACACACTCTGAAAGAAACCATAACATCACGCCATTCATGCCAATCATATGATTTCTAGGGCTCTTGAATTAGGTCAAACTTTAATAGCCACCGTAGCTTCCACTTTACAGTAGTGGTGATCAACCTCACCCAAAGTTGAAAATTAAGGCAAGCTTTTTAGAACCACTACCCATATTCTCCTATGTCATCTGCTGCTATTGCTCCTGTGCATAAACACTGAATATCGTTATTTATTTTCTGTAACAGAGAATATGCAATAATATTTATATGTTTAATAGCAAAAAGTCTTGCATTGTAAAGAAGTTCATACATATGCTTTACAAAGTCCGTAGTTTCTAGAAGCAACAACATTGTTCTAATTGATACATTTCCTAGAGCAGAGTAAGCTCTTACACCATCTTCCATAGTTGTGCTCTTTAAGCTGTCTTTCTTTCCCCATAATCATCTGCACTTCTATGACTTTCTACTACATTTGTGCCAGTCGGCACCGCTGACATGTTTACTTGCTTGTTTTCTAAAACAGAAAGTAAGATTTATCTGTGTCTCAAGATTAGCAGATAAATCCACTTCTTGAGGCTAGTTGAGGGTTCTCGATTTAAAGTATTTTAAGTTCATCTAGTCGTATCATTCTTTATTAGCCATTCTGAGCCTCTCTCCAATTCGGCGCTCGTTCACTACCCTGACGCGGGTTGCCTTTACACCCTTACGTTTTTGTGCCTGGTAATCTATGGGATGAAGGTTTCCGGCGGGGAAGCAGCCGTGAGTGGCGGCTGTCGCCTGCCGGTTCCCCGTCGAAAAACCTACACCTACCGACAGGCTACCAGACACAAGCCACGTGGACCTTTGAATTTCATCCACGTGAAAATTTTAGCCTTTTGCATTTTTCATTTTAGAACCATCTAGAGGTTCGGCGACCTTCAGATATGCGGCGATGGTGATCTCGATCTAGAGTGAGGCACTTGACTTCAATAGACTTAGCATTGAAAGGCTTTGCAGCAGCAGGGGCCTTGGCAACGGATTTGTTTGGCTTCAGATTATAGCTAAAGGAATTATAGTTGTATAGCTAAAGGTAGAATCTGCGGGACATGGTCTAGTGGCAGAACCTTAAACCAGCATACCCGAGGTCACGAGTTCAAACCTGGCCAATATCGGTCTAGTCCCGAGGCCACAGGTTCAATTGATCACTCAAAATTCCATTGCCCCGAGGCCACAGGTTCAAGTATGATCAATTGGTCCTGTGGTAGAGCCTTAAACCTGCTATATGTAATGGATAATCACATGCAAAGCAGCTCCTAGCATAGAATCAGATTGATCGCGCCTAGGAGTGCATTGGCTTCCATGATTGATCGCGCCTAGGAGTGCATTGGCTTCCATGTGATCTGTAGAACAAAGTGAAGTAGAATGTAATATGATGTGATGATGTGAGATAGAGCAATACCCGGCTAAATTAACTTCGCTCTCTCTGCCTTTGGAAGAACCACACTAAAAAATGTTTGTATGAGAGAAAGACTCCACCGCTGGCGCCACAGGCGCTAGGCTCTTCGAGGCTTAGAAAGGTTCTATTTGATCAGAGATAGAGCAATACCCGGCTAAATTAAAAATCGCTCTCTCTGCCTTTGGAAGAACCAAACTAAAAAATTTCTATTTGATCAGAGATAGAGCAATACCCGGCTAAATTAAAAATCGCTCTCTCTGCCTTTGGAAGAACCAAACTAAAAAAATGTTTGTATGAGAGAAAGACTCCACCGCTGGCGCCACAGGCGCTAGGCTCTTCGAGGCTTAGAAAGGTTCTATTTGATCAGAGATAGAGCAATACCCGGCTAAATTAACTTCGCTCTCTCTGCCTTTGGAAGAACCAAACTAAAAAATGTTTGTATGAGAAAAAGACTACACCGCTGGCGCCACAGGCGCTAGGCTCTTCGAGGCTTAGTTGTTTTGATGTTCTAACTTTTGGCTGTTCAAATTTTTGGTTCTTAGTCCTAGTGGCGAAGGAATAGCGGCGCCGGTAGGTAGTAATTAGCTAAAAGTTACCTAAAAATAAATAAACACACACATAATTTCCAGAAATTCAAAGGTCCCAGTGGTTAGTGGTTTACGTTTCATATGTTGATGTTGGAAACCTCTACTGGAGGTCCACACTTTCGGCTACGGACATAACAAGCTAGAGGCGGATGCTTGAGTTTTGTGGAATAGGCCGATGATCTGGTTAGTTAATGATTTTTGGTCCAGCCCTAGCAGATTTTTCTTGTAGGGTCTTCTTTTCGTGTTTTTGCTTGTCGCCGGGGTAGCTGCGCTAAACCGTAGGTTTTGAGCTTCAACCCACCGCTGTGAAATATGCTCGGATGCTCCATGTATGTTTTTTACTCAACCCCTTCACTTTTAATTTCTTGTTTCCATAATTCGCTACTATTCAAATGCTCCCCTGTTTAGAGTCCGAGGCTTTATTCTTTGGCGGATCTGAGCTGCTGCTTGACCAAACAAGGCTGGGTTCTTGCCGTCTGCCATAGCTACTGTATTAATTCTCTTATGGCCAGCCTCGTTGCAAGTTTGATCCAGCCTTGGCTTCTTTTATCTTGCAATCTGCCAGGCGATCTGCAGTTTCTTCGATAATGGTCGGAGAGCTCCATAGATTCTGATTGTAAACCTTTTCCGGCATATAAGTATAAGTATTGCTTATTCTTGTGGGTTTCTCCAAGTAGAGCTGCGGCCAGCTGCCTAGAACGTCCCAGTTGTTTGAAGGAATCCCAAAACGCAGGCCCTGCAGTGGTTTTTGTGTGCTTGACTAGGCTCTAAAATCTCAACGTTTTAAGCTAGCCAGTAAATATAGCATGGATTATGCACTATTTCTTTCAACTGTTTGGCCTATATATAGATCGCAGCTTGCACTTCCTGCCACATAGAAATTGGTTAAACAAGATCTGAAGAAATTGTTCCAGCTATTGTTTGTTGCTTACAACTTATCGATGACAACCCCTATTGTTTAACATGTAGAGAGCAAGGCGTGTCAGACCTATTACATTTTCTTGAAGATTGGCAGCCATTTGATACATTAGTCAAACAAAGGTATCCTGATATTGAAATCCTACCACACAACTTCAAAGTGAAGTAGCCACTCAAAGCTCTTAAATGTAAAATCTTGAATTTAGCATGTCCTCCTGTTAAACTTATGTTCTCTCGAATCTGATCTATTTATTTTTCATACTTCAAGTTCTCTCGTTGCCTTCTCCAAATTGTGACATTACTCATGCTTCTCCTTTAGAAGGTACTATCAGCTCCAAAGATGTCTATTGTTATAACTCATCTTATTTTGAAACTCATGCTTCCTCTTCATATTGTAAATCAATCTGGGCAGCATTTTGTATGCATGGTTAAGATTTATGATTTTGTCATTGGCACAAAAAGAGCTTGCAATATGTGCCACATCAAAAAAATGGGCCATTGCATCTTATTCCATAAGCTGCAAAACGAATTTGGATGGACCCTCCTGTATTGGAACAAGAACGATGCTGCATTGGATAACACCACTGTTTTTATTGTGCAGTGAGGACGGAGGAGTATGTGACAAGCAGATCTAGGTTTACAAGACATTTTTTGGCCCATTTTTTTACGCTATGCATCCTCCGCTCTCACTTTATAAGCATCCCAGCTGTGCGGAGGTACGTCAATTCATGTTTTGAATGGAAACTAATAGTCATGTAGACAAGCCCGAGATAAAAGCAGATGGTGTTTCAACTTTGCAGATAATCGAACTCTTCACCAAGTGCCATGAAGATCATCCGTTTGGAAAGTTTTTTGGAAAATGCACGGATCTAAAACTTAAGCTTGATAAATGTTTTCGGGAAGAGGTCTATATGCTACTTTACCATTCCTTTATACGTAATTTTCTCATTTCTTGATTAGTTTTTTATGTCAAAATGAGAAGTAGACATTGTGAATTGCAAGGTAGCTCAGAACCCTCAGTAGAATTTAGATCTACATTTCTATTTTTGCCTCTTGCATATTATCTCTTTTGTAACTAATATGCATAACATAATGGGTAGTAATACACAGACAAACATAGATCCAACCTTCACCAACGTCCAGCACACTTTTATAAATCCATGCTGGTTCCACTGCCGTTGTAAAAGACAATGATGCATTTGATAGGCTAATTGGTGTTTTTTTTAATGAGAAGCTGCAGGATAATAAAGACTTCCTAAGAACGTGAAAGATTGCGATAACTTACTATTCCTCTTACTATAAAGAACTTATCAGTCAAAACATTGTTTGTAAAACCAAAAAGCATAGTTATAAACATTAAAAATAGGGCTTGTGTCTAGTTATTGCTCTTCCTTGTCCATTCTGACTTGAAAAACTTTTCAGAAAGCTGTAAAGCGGAAAGCAAACTATGAAGAAAGCAAAAGATTTCAGGAAAGGCTTCGGGCAAAAAATGCTGCAAGGAAAGCTGCAGCTGCAGCCGCTACAGCAGCTTCCACCTGAAAAGCACTAATCTTATAGCAGTCAAGGTGAGGTTTTTCCTTGAACCTCAAGTGACAATGATGAGAAATAGACCATTATTTACAGCAAACTCTGAAGTTGTATAAAGGCCCGTTGCGGCTAATTTTTCTTATAGAAGAGAACCTCATTAAAAGTGCCTATTAGGCTGTTTTCACCTGATTTGGAAGAGATCAATGAGGTCACACTTCAGTTGATCTGATTTTTCTTATAGAAGAGAACCTCATTAAAAGTGCCTATTAGGCTGTTTTCACTTGATTTGGAAGAGATCAATGAAGTCACACTTCAGTTGAACTGAAGGCATTTTTAACTTAATTTTGTGATACCAATTTAACTTACATTTTTGAAGGATATGAAGAATCACAGATGATGACCAAGAAGTACCAAGATTGACTTTTTTCGAGATGATATGTGTTAGTGAAGTGCAAATTTTAAATGATAAGACAGGTGACAGTAAAGCAAACAAATTATCCATGTAGTAACCTTGATAACTTCCTCAAACATCTTAAAAAAAAGCATGTCTTCAGTGTAGAAGTTTTGAGCACAAAGATTCTGGACATCATGTGAAGCTGCAACTTTGCAACTTGGAAACTTCCCGAATCGTGAAGAATCATGTAGAACTCTCCCACTAGATGAAGCAAAACTTCGTGTTGCTCCACTTCAACCTCCATGGAATCTTTGCTCCTATAAAAGTATTGCAAGTGCCCACAATTGCACAAATTTGGGTAGATAATCCTAGGTGCATTTGTTGATCCAAACTTGAAAGAGCTGTGGCTAATGTAGGCACTAGCTGAACTCGTGCAATGTAGGTATTATTAGGATGGATAATACCCTAATATGCCATATGTATGTATTGGGAGTCATGACCTCAATCATATGCACTGTCTACAAAAAGGAGATTTTACTAAGGAGAATTTTTTACCCAATCATACGCACTGTCTACCAATAGGAGATTTTACAAGGAGAATTTTCTAAACATTGGCTGATGCTGTTATTATAAGACTTGGTTATCTTGATATTGACCTCCAAAATAAAATACAATGGAGGGTGCCCTCTTATCGTACTAGTCGAGAAGATAGAAAATGTGATTTGGACGTGGTGAAGTTTGCTTAACATTTCATCCATACCTGCCCTATTTATTATATTATAAGAGGAAGATATCATTGTCTTTTCAGCACCAACAACCGTGCAGCAACTCATGAAGTACTATGGCCAAAAATGTGGATCGCTATTTGTCCATGAGCTTGCTCAGAAGCAAAAGAGTGAATTCAGTGATATAGAAGCAGCATCAGCCCAAACAGTCTGAAGCAAATGAAACTTCTTCATTCTTCCTTGTTGATGATGAGTCCGAACAAATGGACGGCTCCCCAAAGCAAAACAGTGAATTCAGTGATATAGAAGCAACATCAGCCCAAACATTCTAAAGCAAATGAAACTTCTTCATTCTTCTTTGTTGATGATGAGTCAGAACAAATGGATGACTCCCCAAAGAAAAAGGAAACTTCATGATATTAGTAGAGTGGCGATCTCTAAGAAAATAGAATTGGCAGCAAAAAGAACCACATGCAGTCTTTAGATGGTAGGAATAAAAAAAGCCAAACGCTGATAGCAGAGCATTTTTTGGAGCAGCTAAGATGGTAATTGGAACATCTAACTAGGAGCCTTTTTTTTGAAGTTTGATTACATGCTTTTAGGGATTGAATATTTAATGGCTTGGAGGCTCCTTGCAGCTACATAATTCTACTTGTTTTGGTTAGACATGAGTCTCCAGTAGATGTTTAATATTTTGTTCTTTCTTTCTTCCCATCGGATGGGCTTGCCACAGGACGGAAAAGCCCATTGAGTCTGAGCATTTGGAAATCCAGCAATGTTGCCAGAACTCATGAGATGTTATGTCTAGAAACTTGTGGCTCTGTTCAACTCTCAAGAAAAGAAACATCCTAAATTCTTTCTTCAGATATAACAATCATAAGTGGCTGTCATATCGCCTAAAACTTATGTGGCAACTGCTTGTGTTCAATCATACTTCTAGCAATATCCATCAATGACCTGTTCTTATGCTCTGGCATATGGAACTAGAAACCGACTAAGAACTCCCTTGGCATGAAGAAAACTTAATTGATTTGATAGATATTCTCCAGCATTATCTGTCCTGATACTTTGATATTTGTTAAAAAGTGAATACAACTAGGGCACTGAAAAGTTGAAACTATAGAAAAGCTTCAGACTTAACCTTGAGCGTGTAGACCCATATCTACTATAATCTCGCAAAAACCTACTACCAACCAAGGCTCAATTGGCATAGAAATGACGCAACTCCAAAATAGTGGTACGAAATTCGTCATATGATGGATATGAAGCTTGGATATTGTTTATCAAGTTTGCATGCAATACAATCATGTCATAAGGTTCAAGGACTTTGAAGCATAGTTGCAGGGAATGTCGTTCCGAACGCGTTCCCGTTCCGGAATGCGTTCCCTAGAGTTCTACGTTCCAGGAACACCAAGTTCCAATTCCTGCCATTTGTTACCGGGAACACCATTCTGAACGGCGTTCCCATCTCTAAGAACGAGGTTCCTGGTAAGTTCTCAAAAAATCACGAACTAAGGTCTAAAATTCTTAATTTTTTTTCCCCTTCTCAATTTTTATTTTTCGTGGGAAAGGTAAGAAAGGTGGGAGGCGGCCGTTTGAAGCTTGCCAGAATCGTCTGCTCTATCTGAAGCTGCCGGAATCGACTGATGTTGATGTCTACTAAATCATAGTTGCTTGATAGTTCTTATTCTTAGTTTTATATGTGAACATATTATATTGTTTTCTACTTTTGCAGGATGGACTGTGATGTTGGATTATGCGAGAGAGATAAACATGAGTTTAGTTCAAAAACAATTGTCCACAAACCATTGCAACTTGTGCTTACTTAGCAACGTATAAACAAAAATTCATGCAGCTAAAATCCCACACGTGAACTTTGGCATAATAATGTATTTATCTTTGATCAGGTTGTCTAGCCTGACCTGTGCTTAAAAACATAGGGAGTATTAACATGGGAAATATTGTTGTCCAGGAGGGAGGAAGATAGATAGATAGATAGATAGATAGATAGATAGATAGATAGATAGATAGATAGATAGATAGATAGATAGATAG
>JAANSK020185990.1:0-14707 GCA_011763485.2 Isoetes engelmannii
TGTCCTTGTTGTGGCCTTCATCCAGAGACGATAGAGCATTGTTTGGTCCTTTGCCCTCATCTCCAGGCGGCTTGGGAATGGGTTCAGGCTCGGCTTCAGGTTCGGTTGACCAGCCAACAGTTGCTTCTGCACTTGTATCCAGGTGCTTGGCCTCTGCCGAGGAAGCAAGCCTCGCACTTATGATAGCCTGGTTAGTCTGGCTGATCTGGAAATGACGGCGGCTGTGGATTTTTCAGGGGGTCCAGCAGCCTTCAGCCTCTTTTATCCCACGGCTGAGGTACAAGTTGTTTCAGAGCTTTCAAGTGTTTCTGGGGTTGGCAGAGAGGAAGCTTGCCATTTGGCGAGACTTCCTGGGGATAGTGGATGTTGATGGATGTTTCATTCAGTTGTAGTTGAGGGGATAATGGAGTGGTGGGGTATCGCGGCCTCTTCGGGGCAGCTTTTCTTGCTCCTCACTCACTTTGTATCACTATTATTCTTTTAATATTATGACAAAGTTCTTCAAAAAAAAAAAAAAAGAGTGACTTAGTGGACGAAGTTTAGAAGGAAAAGGAAGGACATAGTTAAGTTTAGAGTAGAAAGAGGTCATTTACTTCCGAAGGCTATAACTTTTGTAAGAAGCTCAGATCGAGGCAATTTTGGCACATTTGTATAGAGGACACTCAAATTAGGTAGGACCCCCAAGAGGCCCCATCAGAGGATGCCTCACAAAAAAGTTTTTTAGACCGCCCTAAAGTGTTGCGCTCTTGGGGAAATTAGGATTTCTTTTCGAATTCTGAGGCATATAAACCTCAACAGCGCAACATATGGCACGCGTATTTCTATCGTATAAAAAATATTAAAAAAACTTCAAAATTTAACTTAGAATTCAATTTTAGGGTGTACTTTCTCTTTCTTTAAGGTTTCCTTGAGTTGAGGGCTGCCATAGCCACTGTTGTAACACCATCATCGTCGCAGTACCGTCATAGCCGACCTCCCCAGAACTTTTCGCCGGAGTATCGCCACAGCTGACCTCTCCATCACCCTGCCCTTCTCTGCTACTCCTTCCTTCTGCGCCCATGGCTTGCATCAAAACTACCCGAGCCCCTGCAACCATGACAGTAACCCAGCTCCTAGCTCAGATAGGCTTTAAACTAGCTGAGCCTTCTGAGGAGATAGAACCTTACTTGGTTCTCAGCTAGTGGATAGGTTCATGTATAGCCATGATTTGCCCTATCCTATCTTCCACCTGAATGCCCACTTTCTCTATAGGCTTAACACTCTTAATATAAGCTACACCCTTGTAGCATGCCCAGATGGTGTGCAGCATCTTTGTAACTTTATGGCCCCTCCATATGAAAGTGTGACCTTTGAAGAACGTGTCAGGAGAGAAGCCGAAAGAATAATGAAGCTAGCAGCTGTCATTGATGCTGCAGAAGTGGCCAAAGGCGACCCCAAGAGCTGGGGTATGGCCATAAGCATGCTACACCCTACCACTTTTGGCTGCCAAAGTACCTGCACTAGGTACTTCTGGATTGGGTATTGTTTCCTTCTTCTTTTGATCAAAACCAATTCAAAAGTTCAAAGTAAAAGTCCAAATCATGTTAATATTCAAGGTTAAGATGAAGACAATACCATTGGAGGTTAAAATACATGCATCCAATTTAACGCTTGTTAGTTACTGAGATATTAAACAACTACCCACTACCCAGTGTTAGATACTTTTTTAGGTAGTTTTATGGTCTCTTATTAGTACTTTTTAAGGTAGGGTGTAGCATGCTTATGCCCGTATAGCCTATGTCTATCTTGAAGATGGAGAGTGCTTCTTTGAGGGTGAGGATTTTTACATCCAACTATACTCTTTCAATGACAAGACCTAGAAGTTTACTGGGTGGATCTTGCCCCACAGCTCCCTACTAAATTCCTTGCACCTGTGGAACAAGATATGCAAGAAAACCTTGCAAGATACAGGGCAGAGTTGGAAAGGCGAGCCTGACTCACTACCCATACACTGCATCCTTCCAATACGGCCACCTGTATTAGAGGAGTTGAGCCAGGTACCTCCAAATCTTGAAGGAAGTTCAAGAGTACACCGCGGCATGATTAAGGCCAGATCCTTTGCCTTGAAGCGCCAGCGCTTCAAGAGGCTAGACCTCCCCCTGCTTCCACATCAACCTCAAAGAAGCCCCATAGGTAGAGACTGGGCACCGTGGCCTTATGGGAGATCCGTAAGTATCAGAAGTCGATTGAATTTCTGATACGAAAGTTGTCTTTTTAATGGTTGGTTCGTGATATTGCGCAAGAGTTCAAGTCCGACCTTTGATTCCAAGTTCTTGACGTGCTAGCATTTCAAGAAGCTGCAGAAGCTTATCTTGTGGCATTGTTTGGTGATGCAAATCTCTGCGTCATCCATGCTAAGCACGTTACTATCATGTCTAAGGATCTACACCTGGCACGGAGGATCAAAGGGGAGAAACGCCCCTAGCTTATGATGTATTTTGATATCTTATACGTGGGAAAAATTAGCCACTTTATACTCCACTTCAACAGTTAAAATACACAAGGAATGGCCAATTTGTTGCACCTAGAAAAACTTTTAGGATGCTTAAATTTTTTTTTGATCCCATAGGTAACTGTTGCTAAAAACATTTCCAAGGTAGTTAAAGGAAGAGAGTTTCCAATGGCTCTTGTCTGTCTGTCTGTTGTGATGACCATACGGATATTCGTACTATACGAGCATTATACTCGTAAGTACAAAAGATGGTCATCACACGGATGCAGAAAAGTAGCTACAGGAGGCAAAACTTGAACTTGCAACCTTCTAGTTGCTAGCCACATACTTTAGCCAAGTCTACTACCTATTAAACTTTGGAGCTTTTCTCTTGCATTCCCCATATATATGCGGTAGCTTCCAAGAAGTTCTTGAATATGATAGAAGCTATGTGCATGTACGCCACTTGGCAAGATCTCATCCATTGGAGTGGCATGATATGGATCGTTTGTATACATATTTATAGAGGAACCTCATTCTTGTCCTTCCGGTTCAACGCCAGTCTTGAGCCTTCTAGGCATCTGTCTTGTGTTCTTGCTCGCCTCCGAGTCATTGTATTTCTGATTTCTTGATCAGATATCATATTATTGTCGATTGTTCACATATTTCTTGCGTATTTCCCACGTATTTTCCTTGTTCTTCCCGTAGGTTCATGACAGTTTGAACCGGAATCCCTTACCAGTTTTTGCTTGCTCTGATCCTAAGCATTATTTTGTTTATATTTGGTGCTTTTATTACTAAGGAGATTCCATCCTTATTACAGCAGGTCCAACAGCTGGTGCAAGTATGTCAGCAGTTGCAATTGGATAATAAGGAGCTCAGGGAACGATTGACTTCTCATGAGCCAGCCTCTAGCTTTGGATTAAGGACATCAGAGCCTAAGATTAGCGAGCCTAAGAAGTTTGATGGCACTCGGGCCAAGCTTCGTGGATTTTGGAATCAGATTTGGCTTGTTATTCGGCTCCACCCTCACAGGTATCCCACTGATCGGGAACAGGTTAGACTAGTCGGTTCTCTCCTTTTTGGATCAGTTTTGAGTTGGTTTGCCCCCTTACTAGAGAGGGGGGCTCCCGATTTGCAAAAATTTTACCCTGTTCACTTCAGAGCTTGAGGCGTATTTTTGGAACACTGGTCGACAACACACAACAGTTATCAAGCTTAGAAACCTTAGGCAAGGTTCTCGCTCGGCTTCAGTTTATGCTTCTGAGTTCCATGAGATTGCCATAGATACGGCCTGGATGACGCAGCTTTGCGTGATTGTTTTCGGCGAGGCCTCCAGAGGATGTGAAGGATATTCTGCTGACCATGGAGGATCCCCGGATCTTGGGTGAAGCCATAAAATTTATTGTCCGTTGTGATAATCGTTTTTCCGAACACAAGCAGGAAAGATGTTATTTGACTTTCCCTCCGATAGCACTGGCAGTACCGGTCTCTACTCCATCCAGTGCCACTGAGGGTCCGGTGCCGATGCAGATTTACTTTATTCTTCGAGGGCCTTTATCTACTACGGAGAAGCAGCACAGGAGCGAGGGCAACCTTTGCCTCTATTGTGGAGGAAATGGTCATATCGCTCGGGGATTGTCCAGTTAAGCGTCCAAATTAGTCAAAAAACTTCAGGGGCCGGTCCAGGTAATAGGAGTCTCTCGATGGCTGGCCGCAATTTCTCAGATCCCTTCCATACATCAGAAGAATTAAATTCCATCAGAAAGGTTTATAAGGAGTTTTTCATTTCTATATCATTGGAGTCAGGGGCCATGAAGTTAGATGCATTGGCGCAACTCGATACTGGTGCAAATGCTTGTTTGATGGATAGCGCATTTGCTACTAAGCACACCATTCCTAGAAGTAGAGTAGAGCATCCTAGAAGTAGAGTAGAGCATCCTAGTTCTGTCGGGGTGATTGATGGACGTGAGATCTCCTCAGGCGTAGTGACAGAATTTACGGCACCCCTGCGGGCTCTATTCGAGGGAGCTTGCTGCAGCATTTCCTTCAATCTCATTGCTAGCCCACATGCATCAATGGTCTTGGGTCTTCCTTGGCTTGAATTGCCTAACCCACAAATTGATTGGCGCTCTAGATCATTTCGATTTGTTGAGTCTTGCCCCATCCCAGTTCATCTGCAGTTCTTGCCTCGACGTCAACATCTGCTCAGTACGTAAAGTATCGTGGGCCCCTGATTCTGTGCTCGTTCATATTCTAGTTCCTGTCTCTATTTCGTGTCCCGATCCAGTCCATGTTTGCGCTCCTATCCATGTTCTCGCTCCTGCTCCAATTTCTATTCCTTATCCTGATTCTATTCCTGCTCCAGTTCCTGCTCCCATTCCAGTTCCTGCTCCTGCTCCTGCTCTCGATCCTGCTCTCGTTCAGGCCCCTAGTTTTATGGAGGTGTTTTCACGCCCTCATCTTCGCATCTCTCGAAGTTTTCACTCCACAAGTTTATTAGGTCAGGAAGACAAAATCCCAATTCAGCATTTGCAATTCAAGTTCATCTGTCAACTAGTTGTGCTTCAGTGATGTCCGCACCTGTCCTTTCTGATAAATACAAGGATTTTGCTGATGTTTTTGACAAGGCCAAAGCCAGCAAGCTTCTAGAGCATTGTCCCTATAACTGCCCCATTGATCTCCAACCAGGGACAACCCCACCATTTGGTCCTATCTATCATGGCTTGTCACCAATAGAGTTGGAGGTCTTGCGGACCTATATCAAGGAGAATCTTGCGATTGGATTTATCCGACATTCTCAGTCTCCTGTGGGGGTCTCCATGTTCTTTGTCTCCAAGAAGGACGGTATTTTGCTGTTGGTTGTGGATTACCACGGCCTCAATAAGTTTAATGTGCGCAATCGGTATCCTCTCTCGTTGATCCCAGAATTACTTGAGCGGCTGCAAGGCGCAGGATACTTCACCAGGATTGATCTTCGAGGTGCCCACAATCTTATTCGGATCAAGGAAGGTGATGAGTGGAAGACCGCCTTCCGAACGCGGTATGGGCATTTTGACTACACTGTCATGCCCTTCGGTCTTACCAATGCCCCATCAGTTTTCCAGCACATGGCTAAAGATGTTTTTTGGAAGTTTTTGGATCTCTTCGTTATCATCTATTTGGATGATATTTTAATCTATTCGAAGACCCTAGAAGAGCATGAAGAGCATGCCCAGAAGGTCCCCAAAAGCTGCGTGAACATGGACTTTATGTCAAGCTGGAGAAGTGTCAGTTTGAGCAGGATAATGTTGAGTTCCTCGACTATTGCATCACGCCCCAGGGGGTCTCCATAGATCCTGAAAAAGTCAGCATTGTTTTGGAGTGGCAAACACCTTCTTATGTCCGTGATATTCAGTGTTTCCTTGGATTTGCTAACTTCTATTGGCATTCGGAATTATTCGGAGATTTTTCTTTTTTTGATCCGCCTCACGTCAAAGGACGTGCCATTCAAATGGAGCATGGAAGCAGAATTTGCTTTTGTGATCCTGAAGCATGCGTTCACCACGGCACCAGTTCTTGCTCATGCAGAGCCTTTGCGTCCATATAGTGTCGAAGCATATGCTTCTGATTTTGCTCTGGGCGGTATTCTGTCATAGAAGGAGGATGACCATGAATTACATTCGATCGCATATCACTCGGGGAAGTTCCAGGCTGCTCAGATCAACTATCCATTTTATGACAATGAATTGTTGGCGATAGTTTATTCTTTTGATGAGTGGATGCATTTTCTGGAAGGGTCTCTTCATAAGGCCTTCTAGGCATCTGTCTTGTATTCCTGCTTGCCTCTGGGTCATTGTGTTTATGATTTCTTGATCATATATCATATTCTTGTTGATTGTTCGCATATTTCTTGCATACTTTCCACGTATTTTCTTTGTTCTTTGCATAGGTTCATGATTCATGGCATCTGTCTGTCTGTCTGTCTGTCTGTCTGTCTGTCTGTCTGTCTGTCGATAAACTCATATTTACTTATTATTTAGTCTTAGTTAGAAGCATTTACTGTCATCCCAACTTTCAAACAGAAATATGGTAGAGCAACAAGATGCTTTTCGAGATCCAATTTGGGTCTTGCAATCAAAGCCACATCATCAGCATGAAGCAGTGCAATTACATAAGCATATAAGGGAAATCCACAACCATCATGAAAAGCAAACCACTCCTCTAATTCATCAATAAAAATTCCAAATAAGGTGGGAGACAATGGCAGCCCTGTTTTATACCAATATTACTTACAATTTTGCCATCAACAACCTCAGACCAAGGGTGAGAGAGTTTTCTCTAGGCATTGTATCAAATGCCATTTTAAACTCAACAAATGCTATAAGCACAAGCTTCCTCTTACATTTGACGCCCTCCATAATTGCTCTTAAGCCTCTCAACTGGTCTGTGGTAGAATGTTTTGGCCTAAAGCCGGTCTAACCATGTGCTCTAACACCATCCGCTTCCATCCAATTGCTGAATTTGGTTCCACCATATTCGCAACAATTTTGCCCACAAATTACTCATCATAATAGTCCGATAGTAATTGATTACCTTCTTATCACCACCTTTATGTATTGGCACAACACTATCTGACGAGAGAGTAGACGGACCACATGGCCAACCGATTGGAGAGAAAGGGGTGCCGCCGATTTTTAGGCGTGCGTGACTTCCATCTTTAACAGATCAAACAACAACTTAACATATCAACCATCAGATTGCTGACCATATTTCTCCAAAGAAGAGATGTGTTGTTAAGAAGTGGAAGTGCGCCCCTCTCTAGTATGCCAACTGCACAAAGATGCAGATAGGGAAGTGGGCAAAAGAACTGTGGCATGTGGCCATCACTAGTTAACCTCCTCAGGAAGAGGATATTCCAGGTTTATGCCAAAACCCCATAGAATATAGATGCATAGGAAAAATTGGTTGTCTAGTTGTGGAGCATTAACTTAACTATTACCACCTTTACTCCTAATGTTCTGCCTTCTGGCCGACGACTTTGTGCCTCTCTTGTATTGGGCATGGCGACTACGGCGTCTTTCGTTATCGTGGGTCGGAATGACCGCCCTCTCTACCAATGCGAGATCGGTATCGCCATCAAAGTAAGCTATACATCTGTCTGCTTAAGTTTTGGCTTGCCCAATTTTAGAATCTAAAGTCTGCAATTGACATTCCCTAGTACATTTCACATTACCTAAAACACCTCGTCGCAGGTTGTTTCAAGTTATGTACCTAGCATTTTCTTTGTCCAATTCGTACCAGATCAAGAGTTTGTTGTTGAAGAATGGCAGCAATGATCATGATTTTACAGAAAATGGCCTTAGATTAGAATGGAATGCTGACAAGAAAGCCATAACGAATTATAACTGTGCGGAAAGCCTTGCCCAAAAATATAAGAATATGGTGGGGTTTACTTGGTGACCGAAAATGTATACCAGATACAGAAAACTAAAAGCTATCCTTAGATGGAAAATAATGGCACTGCAGAAGAATATCATATTCCTTACGGATGCTCAAACGAATTCTATTTGGATGAGTACATCATAACAGATATAAGAGTAAATGATATATGTTACACTGTGATTTAATTCAAGTGCAGGTTCGTCGCAGGCAAGAACTTTATTCAGACAATGAATGAAACCCAGATATTGCACACTAGCCTAGGATGTGGGGCATCCCCTGATTGTTTATTTCATTTCCTTCTTGAATAAACAAAATTATCAACCATGCATATTTTTTCTGCCTTATTCCAGAAGGATGAAGTCATGCACAAGCATCAGTTCATTTTACATGCTGCACTGGACATCGTGGATGATTTGGCATTTACAACAAATGCAATGTACAACTTCTTCTGTTAAAGAGGCATTATTATAGATTATGAGGACATAACATTTATTCTTTATATCTTTTGTTCTTGTTCATACTTCTTTTTCTGGTTGTGTGGTTATCCATATTGCATGCTTTATTTCTAACATTTTATGAGTATAATATTTGTATGCACAGAGCTCTAATTGACACTTGAGGGTTGAAATTTCTGATCAGCCGTCTGCATGCGTTTACTTTAGAACAATTTATGAGATGCTTTATGTGCAGGAGTGATTTGCTGTAATTACGTATGGAACCCCTGTCACTGTATATGGGACATCTTAACTCAGAATGGATTTGAGTTGCTTAAGTTTTTGCAATGGAAAGGACAGCCTTCTAAAAGGGCTAGAGAGTTCTTTATTTTTGCCAGTTTAAACCAAATCCATGGTCATCATATACCCAACACAGAGTTATCTCTCTATTCCTTGCTATATTCTGCTAGACCATTTGGACGTTCTAGAGGCCACAATTTTAGGTATTGGTTGAAGTTCAATTATTGCATCATTATTTTTAGAATTTCCAAAGGCCCAGAGGCGGGATATGTAGTCTTTTAATTCATCTAAATTATTATGTTTTTATTAAAACTTTCTTTCTCATTAGTGTTTGTGTGAGTGGATTCTCACCTATTATTCAGCTGATATAAAGAAAGCATCATTCGTCTCCATATTATTTATGCTGGAAAAGATGTATTTTGTTATAGTCTCTTAAGTAATAATGCCTCTTAAGATTTTCATGATGTGTAGTGTCCAGTTTGGTAAATCTGCGGTTTGTGTTGAACTTCACTATTGTTAATGGAGTCTTTCTTGAATTTAAAAGGGATGCTCTTTGGCAGGTTCATGAAAGCAGTTGACAAATTTAACGAGCTGGTAGTATCAGTATATCTCACCGCCGGGCATATCCAGTTACTACAATGATAGATGATTTATGTTTAATGATCATGTATTTTTATCTTCTTTGTATTTGGCTTGTTCACATGGAGAGATATGGTTGTTGCTTAACTGGGCCATACATACTCGTCTGATGCTGCTTCATGATTCACGTAATGAAGATGGCATTAGGAATTTCTTCCAAGAGGTCCATGAATTATACATCAAGGTATGTTTAAAGTTTTAGAACAGCCTTTCTGTGCTAGCAAATAAGGATGTTTGCTTCTAACTATTAAAGTATAGGATACATGGTTTCCCTCTTTTACACTTGTTTTGAAAATTTTGAGGTCATTAGGCTGATGGATATCGGGTTGGATATTGTTTTGCAGGTCCTTATGAATCCCCTCTATATCCCAGGTTCTAAAATCAATTCTTCACATTTTGATACGAAAGTTCGGTCGCTTGCAAAGAAGTACTTGTTATAAGTTGAGCGAAGAGACATAATTTTATGGCTACTTGCTTTGCTACTCTGATTGATGCTACTTATTCTGTTACTCTTATTGATATTAATTCTCAAATTCAATCATCTTACAAATGAAAAATAGAATTGATTATTATTCCAACAGATAACCTAGTTTCTGGTTCAATGCTTCTTTTGTGAGAAAAAAATCTTGAATGCTAATATTCTAATGGTTTGTCACAGGAGAGGGCAGCATTTTAATGCAGGCATTAAAGTTCATGATTGCATATAGATAGTAGTGCTTAAAAAAATTGAAGAGTATTCTTGATAAAAAGATCAAGCACATTATTCTGTAAACACCGACAGAATAGTACTTGCAGCAAACATTGCAAATAAAGGCGCACCAAAGAACACATGCCTTAACAGCAAGAATTGCCTTAAAAAAATGTGTAGTTTATTGCCAGTTTAGCTCCCATATCTCTTCAAACAAGTGTTCGACAAAAGAGTCATCAAGCATGGATTAAGAAAATGAACTCCGACCAGAACAGAAGCTTTTGTACAGGATAATCAATCATGAGTGAGAACCTGGTCAGATGAAAAAAATAATCAGTGAATCCACCTTTTTCTTTCGTTGCATATGCTTGCAATAACACGGCCATGGAAGGGTGAGAAGAACCTCACTCCATTGCATGCCAGGTCTTTTTCTTTCGTTGCATACGCTTGCAATAACACGGCCATGGAAGGGTGAGAAGAACCTCACTCCATTGCATGCCAGGTAAATTATCATGCCCCAAATAGGGTCAACACAATTATATGCTTGATAAGCATTTTCTGTTAAGACGACAATAGTTACCGAGTGAAATCCAATTCTACCATCACAGCCTATAAAGGCCAGATGCATCCCTACACTTTCAATAAGAATGGCGATATCCACCAGCCATGGGGCACCATTAATTTCCTGCTTCCTCTTTTTGAAAAGACAAGGAAGTATGCTCCAAAAATCAAATCAACACTTCAAACCTTTTACCAGAAAAAACATGTTCCTGTGTAAGTATAGCCTGCAGAAGCTCAAGCCCCAATTCTCAAAGATTCTGCAGCAGAAAATCTTGTGGCAATTGTCCACTTCCTGTCATCATCCCTTTATCTAAGTTATTGTCATTTGCTGTTAGCATGCAGCTAGAGGGTAAACCACTGCTCATGGCTGATCGACTGCTGTGAGGTAGCGTCGTCCCTGTTCCTCTCAAATTTGCATCACTATTTGGTTGGTTTGCAAATTTTGGGAATGAATGAAGGCTTGCACCTGATCTAACGTCTGATGCACCATATCCATGTCGTCTCAGTGGATCTGAGCTAGAGACAGACGTTGTCAACAGTTGTTGGAGTCTTTCTTGTTGTTGTTGTAAGTACTTCAGGTTCTGTAGTTCCTTTTTCAATGCTTCAAAATAGACTGTAAGAAAGAACACCACAAGGGGGATATAAAAGATCAAATCAATAGTAGCAAAATCTGGAATACCATGGGTTGAGAATACCATCTTTAAACCGCTTTTCCTTTGCAAGAACGGACATCCTCTGTTTCATAAGGGTGTTATCAACATGCAAGGAGGCACGCTGATGCTCAAGCAGAGCTACCTGAGTTGATAATGCATTTACCTCCGTCTGCAATGTATCCACATTAAGTAGCTTTCTTATGCATTTTTAAAAAAAAGATAGAAACAATTACTATGAAGGCTGCCTATGATAGAAACAAATGAAGTCCACTATCTAATCATCCCATTCCAAATAATCCACACTAATCCTAAAACATCAATTGCCATTAAGAAACAGTTTATCTTTTCTGATGACAAAATACCTGCAACGCATTGACTGTTCCTTCAAGCTCTGAGATGTACTGTAACTTTCTAACTCGGGAACGTTGGGCAGAATGTCGGTTGGAAGCAATCCTGCACAGACAATTTGTATCTCTTTCAATTAGCTCCTTCCTACAAAAGACTTAAGACTTATGCTATATGCATAAATCAATGGGCAATGTATAATGATTGTATTTGCCTAGATAATATGTAGCTTATTCAGAAAATTCAGTGCCAAAACCAAGCAATTATTTTGCATCCCACAGATACTAGCAAAGACAGAAACATACAAAAACAAGAGGTAAAAATTACATAGAACTGACCTTTTCCCTCTTTTTGGATCCAAATTAGGATCAATCTGGCCAGATAACAGCACTTTTTCTCCAGCTCCACATTCAATGCCACTGCCTTCACCATAGTAAGTATTATCAAATTCTTGCCAGGTTTTAGACTTATCATATGGACCCTCATTTCCATAGCTTGTATCTGGAGCATTATATACAGCCTGCGGGTTTGTGATATGGCTGCGATGACCCAATGACCAGGCATCAAATCCAGAGCAAAGTACTGCAGTATTGTAGGTTGCTCTTCTTGAGATCTCACTCAACTGATTAGAGTCATGGAATGGGTCCATATCTGAAAACAATGACACTAGCTGCTGTTCTTCATTATGGTCTGTAGATTCTTTTGATAACATGGACGCCACACTCAATCTATCAAACTCCTCTTCTTCAGCAATATCATCAGCTTTCCTGAAGTTGTCTTTTACATCCAGGAATGCCATTGTATCACTAGCTGACCGTCGATGAGATGGTTTCCTCTGAGAAGCCTTTGGAGAGTCTAGCAACTCATCAAGCCAAGCAGGTTCTACATCAGGAATAAAACTTGCCGATGGAGTCCTCCGATGTCTGTCAATTCTAGCACTCTGATTTGGAACTCGAGTTTTAACTGATGGAGGTCCAATATGACAAGCTGAACCCACAGCAGGGCTTTTTGGTGGCAAGTGTGGAGGCACTGCTGGATGTCCCCAGTTGATGGGACGTCCTTTTTCTCCTTGGCTTGTCATTGCTCCTCAAATATTCAACAGATAGCCTGCCCATTCCAGAAAATTGCATCAGATAAATAGCATCAATATACCAAAAGCAAGAATGGAGAATCACAAATTACGTGGAGTAAAAATTAAAATAATTTTTTTCCAGAAAAACAGTATGTTTAGGCAGCGTTTGATGCTCAAAATTATTCCAAAGGTGTAAAAAGTAGTTCAAGTGCTACACGCTTTTGGCTCTTAAGACGTTACGGGCCAAAGGGAATATAATCAATTAGAAATCTCAAGACAGTTGCATTACTGAGTTACAGCTATTAAATCATAGCATTGCTTTAGAAAGCATATATGTGAAAGCATAATTTATTATGATTATGTATCCAGAACTGCACATACGCTGTCGGTTTAACTACCAGACAGACAAAGAGCACAACCGTAAATGACTCGTCTTCAAAGACCGTCAACTGGATGCTCACAGCTCCCATGAAACAAACATTGGCACTAGCTTCCGATCATTCTCAAAGTTTTCCAGAAAAGCTATAAGACCATATACGGAATCGTATACGAAAAAAAGGAGAAAGCTCAAAGATAGATCAAACAGACGAAAACCTTACGATAATCGTGTCCATGAATTCAACTGGATTCACATTTCTTCGTCAGCTCAGAAGAGACTGAGCTTAATTAAACAGAACCTCGTGCAAAGATGATTACCTCGTTCTTGATCTCCAAAATGCCTCTTTTGCCGGATCTACCTCCTAATCCGATTCATCCCGATAAAAAAGCAGGATTTTTCCATAAATGACGAATCTGCGCAACTTTTTGAGCTGAAAAAGACACGATCAAGCATATAATCTTGCTGCCCAAGCTCAAATCCGGGTAGAACAAGCTCCAGGAAGGGAATAGCACAGCCAGGATCTAACCGGAGCAATGCCCCGGAGAAAAAAAAAGGGGAGACACTTATCAGAAGGGGAAAAAAAAAATAAGTACTAAGCTTCTAAGTACTTGGCCTAAATCGGCCCATCTGCACCTGTACAGGCGGTGCAGACTCGAGAATCGGGTGGATGCGATCGAATCTGGTCATGGACGGCTGGGATGAAGGTGGGGCGATGGACGGTTGCGATGGGTTTGTCTAGTTGTCACTTGTACGTGCGATGACATGTCATTCTGGCAGCTATGATGCTGACGTGCCAACATGTGATGCATATTCTGTGTCACCAGACCATGGGTGCAATGTCTATACACCACGTTTTTGAAAGTCTTCTTTACTCTAAGATATTTTGCAATGGTTTTCTATCGAAACCATAATTTAGCCACGCGTGTCTTAGTTTTTTTTTTTTTTTTTTTTTTTTGGAAGAAGTCAGTTGATTCATCATCACATCGTGAATACATTCTACCTTAATTTATTCTACATATCATGTTGAAGCCAATTTACTACCTAGTCGCAACATATCATATTGAAGCCAATCCACTACCTAGTCGCAATATGATAGAAGTTATTTTGCATATGATTATCCATTACATATGGTTGGTTTAAGGTCTCTACCACAGTCAATCCACTACCTAGGCGCGATATGCTATGAGTTGTTTTGCATATGATTATCCCTTACATATGGCAGATTTAAAGTCTCTACCACATGACCAATTGATCATACTTGAACCCATGACTTAGGGGCAATGGAATTCTAAGGTCCCCATTACTAGACCGATATTGGCCAGATTTGAACTCGTGACCTGGGGGCAATGGAACTTTAAGGTCCCCATTACTAGACCGATATTGCCTCGTTTAAACCCGTGACCTCGGGTGTGGCGGTTTAAGGTCCTGCCACTTGACCTCGGGTGTGCCTTAGTTTTGTCATATGTCCTAGAAGGGATGTTGTCAAAGTGGTATGATTGATTGATAGATACATAGATAGTCATTTTAACGTCACACACTAGACATGTGGTATGATGTTAAAGTACTGAATTAAATTAAATTATGTAAAAACAAAAAATAAAATTAGTAGATATATAGATAGTATTTTTTACGTCATACCACTAGCAGCATTTCTCCAAAGAGACGAGGGAGAACGAAGAATTATGTCCTTATATTGGCAGCAGACAATGAACTTTGGGGGGGGGGGGGGGGGGGGGGGGGAG
>JAANSK020186101.1:0-14705 GCA_011763485.2 Isoetes engelmannii
GGAATCTTTGGGAATCTAGAGGAATCTCAACTGAATCTTGAGGAATCTAGGGAATCTTTATAGAATCTTCATTTGAGTGGCTTTGAATTGTGCAGTCCCTCATAATAAGTTTTAGTGTTGCAGTTTTCTTGATTACTATCTCGAGCATTTCAATGGACATGTTTTCAAACTTAGAAAACCTTGCCACCCACTCGTTGCCCCTTTGCTCCAATTCTAAAACCCTGATGCAAAATCCCTGGTCAATTTAACAAGCTGTCATAGTACAAATTCTTGTATATATATATATATATATATATATTTTTTTTGTTGTAATAGTTTCTCTGTTTTGTTCTTCCAAGAACATATTGTACACTTTACCATTTTGGGTCCACCGACCTCCACTGGCTCGACAAAGGGATGCTCCCTAAGCCAATCATTCTTGAAGGTTCTATTGGCATCCCAACTACTACCCTTTCTTTCCTTGCACGGCCCTCGACCATGTATTGCTTCTTCATCACCATGTATATGTTCATGATTCTCTCTGGCATCTTTTTGATCTTTCAATTTCATTCCCTGAGTCTTCTGTCAACTCATCAGGATTATAGTCCTTGTCATCTGTAGATGTGTAGCCTTCATCAACTGTTTCAATTTGATCTATGAAAGTGGAGGTAGCAACTGACATAGTGATCCGCCTTTGAGTCCTGGATGACCCATCTCCCAAGAATTCGCTTATTCTCTTTTGTGAAGTTCCCTCCATGTAGCTGTATCAACATACAAATATTACTTATAGGAATTTCTCATCAAACACCAATTGCATTTGGTAGGATGGATCTCGTCAAAAGCCTGATTTGGTAGATCAAAATCCATATTGGAGGTACTTAATAATTAAAAACTAACCTTGATTTGACTTGAGACGGTGAAGAGGAGATTCAAGCTAAACGATGCAGAGCAGATCTGGATGATGGAGAGCAGATTAGGGAAGAATCAAATCAAGCAAATTTGAACTGTGTAGAGAAAATAGTGAAACGCTTTAAAATTCTAGGGTTAGACTCAAAAGAATTTATCCCCCTATAAGTAGCGAAATTTTGAGCCTACCCTTGGCCAGTATAGAGCCTGGCCACAATCCTAGATATTTAAAATTATTCTATGGTTGAAATGACCACCCCAAGATGTTGCTAACGCGTGTAATATTTTGAAATGGCCACATCCTATGGGTCTGAAGATTTGGCAAATCTTAAATTGGCCACTTGCTGTGTAAATTTAATAAGTTAGTTTTTTGAACTGGCCACCACCCTTTCGTCATGGTGAGAATGCTACTCCGGTGTGGTCGACTATTTTGCGAAAAATGTGAATGTATAGCCAACCGGCCCGCCGGGGCCACTAAAAAACACCCTGATTAATATATTAACTTGAAGTTATAGATAGATGAATGTGGCAGGTAGATAGCAAAATTCTCTAGTTCACAACAGTGTCACAAGAAAGATCAAAAGTTTTTTTTTTTTACCTCGATCCAATGGACCAATGGGAAAAGGCTTAAGCCTTGAAACTTGACACCAGATGTTGAGATTTACAAGTGACCTGGACAACAACATGTCATTCCAAAAACTTACAAGATGTGACTTAAAGAGGAAAAAATTAATTATGATCTATAATAATAGTTGTCGCATGAAGATCAGTTGAAATTAAGAACGACTTGCAGCAATAGATTATCTTGATGGATTATTGCGCATAATCCTCTTAAAACGGCTCGATGCTTTTCTTAAAACGGTTATGCACAATAATACACTGCCAGTCTCATAGATTATTGTGCATAATCCTCTTAGAGCGGCGTTAATCCCTTCTTCTAATCGGAATGGGATTCTGAAGACATTGTTGGTATCGATTTTCTTCCCTTTTTGAGCTTTAGGTCTTCCTCTTTCTCTTTTGGATGATATAGCAGCAGATAGAGAGGGATGCATTTTGATGTACCCAAAAGACGAGGTCGATTCGTAAGAAGCATGTTTCGCTTGAAGTACATCTCTAAATGAAAGAAACTCATCCTGTATATGCCAAGTGTGTCTCCACATCGTTCACTAGAATGTGAAGGTGCCAATCAATCATCCTGCCCCTGAGTTAAAACTTGGACATGCCTAGTTGCCTTTTGAGGACATAGTGATATGCCTCTATAGCTGCATTAAACATGAGTATCAACATCATCTAAAGGAGGCATGCAATAGACTAAGGCTACTAACTTCCTTACCCGTGACCATAGAATCAAACTAGCAGAATATGGTTCTAGGAATACTTTGTCTTGGCCTTGGTTGCCTCTTCAACAGCATGTCAGGGGTTGCCTCTTCGGATATTCTCGTCCACTGAGCCCATATGGTATCTCTCAGCGGACTAGGCATGACGACACAAGCTACACACCATTGAAAGATTACCTGGAAAATCAAACACCTCCATGACTTTGACATCAACGAACCACGGGGGATGCACTCATGTAGAAGGGGGGTATGCCATCTGCGTGCAAGGGGTAGCAAAGACCCCCTCTGTATACAGATTTTTAGAAGCTAGTTTTGATCCCTTCCGAATAAAATTTACTTAGGCTAGTTCCAAAATAACCTAAAATAGGACCCCCTACCGACCGTTTATGTACAGAATTGGGTCCAAAAAACTCCCCTCTCGTGCATGCCCATGGTTTGTACGTAAAAAACGGTGAATTCCCCTTGCAACGAACTCACTCCCTCAAAGGCAAACCAGATATGGAACCGTGCACCATAAGGTCAGGCACAACCGAATGCCCTGCGCCACAGCCACTCTCTCCAATAGTAGAAGCTGGGAAGACATATGTTAGCCGCAAGAGAAAACAATATCACCATCCGGTCTGAGCAATCGCGGCTAAATAAGCAATTCTCTATAAGTTGGCTTATATGTGACCATCTGAAGCTGTATCTTGCTTCAATGAGTTATGTCTCACTGCACAATTTAGTTGTTATTAGTCCGAAAGACCACTGCTACGATGTGATGGCCACCTCCTCAAGTCTAGCTTTCTAACTACTGAAGATCTCTCACCAGGTACTTTTTCAAGGTCTTACCGGACCGTAAGATCGCGACTGCGATCGCGTGTAGCTGACGTGGTGGCCACCTCCATACTCAAGTTCATCTTCCTAAGCAGTAGGTACCTCATCAGGTGTCTTTTAAGCCCCCACTAGTCTGGTAGATCGCAGATGCAATCGCCTCAAGCTAAGGGTGGTGGCCAACTGCCCAGAAGCCTACAGGCTGGGAGGGCTTCCGAAGCACCCAGCGCCAAAAGGTTCTGGGATGAATTTCCAACAAGAAAAGAATTTCCCTTTGGTGCTTTGCGATCTACCGGGCTTTCTTTACCTTCAAAAAAACGCGAAGTATGAAATGGCGTGTGGGCGCATAGCTGGGTGTGTGATTTGGTGAAGCCTGCATTTGTGTTCCTCAGCATCAAACCACCGGTTACGTGGGAAGGTTATGGGGAGATCCTTCCCTGGCGGATTCTCCCAAAACACTGTTCTGCTGCAGTGCCAAGTAGTTCAATCAGCTAGCCTCTCTGCTGCTCTAGCGTGGGGGCATGCAAAATTCCTGCCAACTCGTCTATGAACATCTCGGCGTATTCCTCTTCCTGCTTGAAATTCCAATCGCAACTGAGGTGTATGAGAACCAGCCGGTAGAGGGGATTCTAATATCTTGCCAAGCCAGCTTCAAATAGAGTGGAGCATGATCTGAGTCGGCCTCCTCATCTCTACTGCCTGTATCCATTTGGTAGTGATTGATGAGATGCATATCCTGCTCAGCCACTAACACATAGTCCACCACTAGATCCTCTGCCCTGGTTCTCCTGTCTAGTTGTATATTTTGAAAGGCGACAATAAGTTCCCCAGGTAGTGAAGTGACTGGTCAATCTCGTGACGATGACTCACGATATACGCACACAAACACCACCAATAGATAGACTTTACATTCATCACAACAGCAATATACATTGGGTTTATCATTTTAATAGTGAGTGGGGTAGCTAACGATAGGCACAATATACGACTATCCACAAAAAAGATGTGCATAGCAACTTGATAGGGCTAGGCATGGTGAGAATAATGGCGATAGCTTCACATCGGGATTAAAAAGTCCCACCGGTCAAACAGTCTTCCTCCGAAATTCATTTCAGGCACGCAGGTAGTCGAATCTATTCTTTTGGAATGTTACTGTGAGGTGAATTCAACCCTCCTAATTCTTTGGGTGCTAGATGGCTTCTTGCTTACTTATGGTGACTGGCTTCTAGCTCTGGGTTTTAGATTGTAAATGGCTGCATTCGGTCTGATATCTCTGTTTTGGAGATGCTGGAGCATATCATTAATTCTACTTCTTCTAGCCAAACATGTCCCAACCAAGGAACTATAAGCCCATAACCCCCTGCTGGAACTGGACTGAATGGCTATATTGTTGGTGATGAAGATCGCAGGGACTATCTCCTTGAGCTTGAACAACTTTTAACTGCAATCCTCTAGACCAATGGGAAGTTAAAAGAGGAGCAAGCTGAACTTCAGATCGAGGGTACTTGAAGCAGCTTTATGATCTGACGGGGACATAAACAACCATACCTTAGTAGAACGGCCCGATGCCAGAAATCAGAGAGGATGATGCCATCTAGGGTTTACAGCGTCTACGCAATGGAAAAGCAACGGATTTGGATGGTATGCAGGCAGAGTTGCTTAAGTGGGTAGGGCAGTCCATATATAGTATCAGTTCTAAACTACCCTGTTCAACATGTCACTACAGGAAGATTCCCCCCAACAAGGGATCACAAGGAGGCTTGTTCCCATTTACAATGCAGGAGATCCACACTGCCAAACCAATTATCGGACAACCATGGTCAGTTCAGTATTTGCAAAACTACTAGCTGGCATTCTTGAGAAGCAATTGACTAGATGGGCAGAGGCACCGTATGTGCGCGTCCTCAGTCAAGCAGGGTTCAGGCCCAGGGCCCAACACTCGACTATTGATCATATCTTCATATTGAGGACTTTGGTTGAATACAGTAGGAACCGTCGGCAAGACCTGTATTGCTGCTTTGTCGACTTCGCGAAGGCTTTTGATACTGTCCCTCACGAAAAGTTAGGGGCAAGACTGTGACAACTGGGAGTCCTAGAGAGTTGTTATAGTCGAATGCAGCCGAAGGGACAACCATTCACCAACAGTATCGAGGTCTATTAGGGATTTCTCCAAACACTGTTTGGCCTCTACATTGACTAATTGAAAAGCTGGCTCGCTGAAAATTGGGATGATGGAGCCCAGCTTTTGCATCAAGTCATCAGACAACTCATATACGCAGATGATGTCGACCTCTTAGCTCATACCCTGGAGGATATGTAGTCTCATTTAAATGCTCTGGACGCATTCAGTCAGGCCATGGATATGCGTGTCAATCTAGCCAAGACTAAAGTGGTCCTCATCTCGTCGTCACGCCACCCAAGACCCCCTTCATTCACTTAGTGGGGGCAATCTGTGGAGGTGATGTCCACCTACAAGTATTTGGAAGTGGAGTTTTCTTCTACACTGTGTTGGGACACTTCCATCTGCTTGCGTGTGACGGCAGGCTGGAAAGCACTCTATGCAATGCAGAATAATAGCTACAGAGCAGAACTCTATAACTAGGGCCATAAGTCACTTCTGTTCAAGGTATTGGAGGAACCCATCCTTCTGTATGGGGTCAAAGTCTGGGGCCCAGTAGTGTCGCTTTGCTACTTGGAATGACTTAGAGCAGGAGATGAAAGCTTTCTTGGCAGGGGCACTAAGAGTGAAATCCACGGTCCCATATCAAATCCTGTTGCAGGAGACTGGTTTTCTACCTCTTCAGAGGGCAGCCTTTGATAGACACATCATCTATTTCTAGAAGACAGTAAATATGGTGGTCCAGGTTTGGAAGGTTCACCTTGATGTTGTAGCCTCATGCTTTGTGCGGTCTTGCTACCGGGTGCTGGTTATTCATGACACCTTGCCCCTTCAGGCAAGTGGTCTCTGCAGCTTTCGAGTTCTTGTTGGCGCTCGGTCTGGATGTGGACTTGGAGTCCACTTCCCCCACCGAAGGTCAGAGTACTGTTGTGGCAGGTGGTGCACCGTTGTATCAGGGTGAACACCTTGGTGAGCAGGTTTAGGCCGGGTGTAAGCCCTCTTTGCCCTTGTTATGACCTCCACCGTGAGACTGTGGAGCATTTTCTGGTGCTATGCCCTCACCTGCAGGCTGCCTGGGACTGGGTTAGGGCTTTGTTCCAGGTAAGACTGACTAGCCAGCAGTTGTTGCTTCATATGTACCCTGCTGCGTGGCCGCTCCTACGAAAGCAAGCCTTACATCTGTGTGTGGCTTGGCTCGTGTGGTTGATTTTGAAGCGGCGATGGCTGTGGATCTTTCACGAATTCAGCAGCCCGCGGCCTCTCTTGTTCCTCGACTTAGGTACAAGCTATTCCAGAGCTTTCTTGTGTTCCAGGGATCAGCGCGCGGAAGTTTGCCATTTGGCGGGACTTCTTGGGTATTGTAGATGTTGATGGCCGCTTTGTACAGCAGTAGAGTTGCAGCTTCTTTGTGAGTTTGATCTGGAGTGTCGAGGTATAGCTGTCTCTTTGGGGCAGTTCTTCTTCCTCCGCACTCGATTTGTAACATTATCATTCTTTTAATATATTGGTGATACAGTTACTTCAAAAAAAAAAAAAAAAAAAAAAAAACAACGCCCGTCTCTCGAACCTGGCTTACACTGTGGCAATGGGACTGCAGTGCCTCAATGCTTGTTGGAAGGATAAGAGAGCCCAGTAGCTCTCCAAATGGAATGTCCAGGAGCACAGGTGCAAACAGGTGGAAACAGAGGCAGACCGCAGCAGCCCAAGGCATTATCTTGACACTTGCTTCCTTAGCAAGCTTTGGGATCCTAGGACCCTAAAGCAAGTCAAAATAGCACATTACAAGCACCACATCAATCCCACACTAGAACAAGGTCCACACCGCTACCTGCATTCTCATCTGCCCATGAAAAGCGCAAGCTCATTGCCTCCATTCGCACAGGTGCCCACCATTTTCGAACTGAGACAGGCAGATGGATTGGGGAGCAATGCTAGGATAGGCTTCGTCAGTGCTGCCAAATGGGAGCCGTTGAAGACGAGTGCCACACTTTCCAGAGCTGCCCGGCGTATAATAAGATTCGAACACGGTACGTTTTATTGGTCAGACCCGACGAGCCCCTACACATGATACTGAGCACGATCTCAGTGCATAATAAGATTCGAACACGGTATGTTTTATTGGTCAGACCCGACGAGCCCCTACACATGATACTGAGCACGATCTTAGTGCAATCGCTAGGATCATACATTCAGGAAATAATGGACAGGAGGCCTCCGATATGCCCTGGGCAATACCCTGATGTGTGTATACTTCATCATGTATATTTGTATAGCTTGTCAACAATCTTATTGCTGCCACTATTTTTCCCTCGAAAACCCTGGGGAATCCGGGCAGTAATACACTTGTATACCATCTTGTATTGGGCCCGTGGACAATAAAAGACAATTCAACTCAAACTCCAAGCCATCTACGTTGTAGGATATATCCCAAAGTAACGTGAGCCATATGATTTCGGATCGACAGTTCAAATTCAGCGCAATAAACGTAAGTAATGTACATGTGTTAAGACAAGATAAGACATGGAGAAGCTTACTTCAATTTCCTTTTGCAAGAACGATAGACTCTATTTACACTCTCATACTTGCAACGACAAGGCTCTTTCATTGCTCATATTCATAATAACAAGACTCGTCTTCGGGTTGAAATGACATGCAATATTTATGCACTGATCGACTAGGTAAGTTGACCAGCTATAGTCTTCACTGACTTCTAATGTAACAAAAAACTTTGCAAGTTGACAAGTAACATCCTAGTCTTCTAGATAGGAATCTGTTAAAGCTTGTGTTTAGCACTCTTCCTACTTTCCTTATAGAGAAGGAAGGCCTGATAAAGTTGTTCCAACATTCAAAGGGATGCCCATTCAGCAATAAAATTGAACTATATGAGAACAAACAAAAGGTTACTTTCATTAAAATTTTGAAGCACGGCAGTTCTGATCCAGCCATTTTTACTGCTGCTGCAATATCAATGGTGATGTACGCAAAATTTGATTTACAAATACCGCTACAATGCCCGTTATTCAGATTGCTTCACCAAGTAATGCTTCCATTTCATCGATCTCCTCCTTTACAGGTTCCTGGTTGCCTTCTGCCTTCACTTCCTCTCTTCTTAAGAAGCCTGCTGCTTCCGCAGGAGATATATCACTACAGAAGAAAAACGTTCTTATGAGCCTATGAGTAGAAGACGGGCTAAAGACTTACTGATGGCTCATGTTATTAGAAAAACTAAGATAGTACCTATCTGGTGTTTCCTCCTTAGTGATGAGTGTAAGATTTGTGGAGATAACACGGTCCCAGAAATCATTTAACCTCTTTCCACGACACTTTGCCTTCAGCTCAGAAAGAAATCCATTAAATTCGGATGGTTCCTAGAAATCACAAATGCATTTGATCAATTTTCTAGGTTTTGCAAAATACAATAAAATACGGGCAGTTCTGCTAGCACAGGCAAATCTATCATGGAAAAACTATAGTTGTATTACAAATACCAATGACATAACTTGCCTCTTGTATGACACACCCTTTTCTTAATGCCACCAAGCAATCAATCGCTTTTTGGTAAGTGTTTCCCCTGTATGCAGAGTCCAACAAATCAAGTATAATCTTTTTCATGCCAGATATGGCTTTGCTGACCCATTCATCACTGTCTCGGCGTGATAACAAAGCCTCAAAATCCTGCACAGGATTTATGCTTCCAACAGACTCTGCCTTGTGTGAAACTAAGCTATCAAATGATATTTCTGATTTGACGCCATGGTCATGTCCATCACCATCTGCACCTTCCTTCAAAGCGCCATCCGCACCTTCCTTCAAAGCACGGTCTTTCCAAAACTGCTTTGATTTTTTATCTTTCTGCAAATTATGAAAATGGAATAATCAATTGCACATCTAACGCATGCTGTAACAAGATCACTGCCTGTGAGATACCATGCTGACCTGTGGATTTATAGTCAGAGTGAACACATCAAGTAGCTGCTTTATAGTTGACTCATTTTCAGACATCAGCTTGGAATCGGATTCAATAATATTCCTGAGTTCCATATATAAAGGGGGGACCTCAGCATCGCCATCTTGAAATTTCATATGAAGAAAATGGTAGAAACGCTGAATCAAAAGAGAATAAAGGTGTCAACATGTATATGCATTTTAACTATCCCAATTCATAAAATCATTCCAGCCATGGATTATGAGTCTGACCTGGCATGCCTTGCATGAATTTGGGGGTAGTTGGAATCAGGACATAAAACCTTTTATAGAAGGTTCCTAATAAAGAGAAATGCCGAAATTGATTTTCCTGAGTTCTAGGGCTTAGGGAATATTAGACATGTAGAAGGGAGCAAACTATAAATGATGCGAAGGGCATATCAAGCTTAAGACCATTAGGACAGCTTTTCATACATAAATGGAGAGAAGGTTGACTGTTCCCTAGGCTACATATTACTAATCACAAGAAAACTGTACAAATTTTCTCAAACATTAATATCTTGAAACCAGGCACCTGCAATACTGGATTCACCGTCCTATCAGGTTGTAATAATTCTCGTCCATGTGTTGGTGCAAGATCAAATGCCATCACCAAGTTACGTGCAACTTGTTGTTGAAATATTGAAGGTTGTTGAGCAACCATGTCACTAAATGAAGCAAACCCAAATTCCCGTAGATCCTCTGCAAAAGGAATGATGTTGAAGAAGAAGGAATCAGCCTGCAAGTTGGGCAGCCATACCTTCATCAGATGTGAGATAATGCATAAACACTATACGCTTCTAACAGTTGTGATAAAGATTAGATTAACATATTAATAAATGAAGAATTGATTGGAAGAGCAATAAATCGTGTCAGTTATGTAAGAAAATATGCCAACCGTTCAAAACTTACTACACTGTCCTCAGCACCAATGTTTGGAGAAAGAACCCCCAGGACAACATGGGCTTGCCCTTGCCTCCAGATACAACGAACAACGGCAACCATCTCCGTAGCTTCTAAAGCTCGAGCAAGAGAAGAAATTGCTATTATGGATTTGGTATTACCAGGTTCTGGTACAAATGCATTTGTGTCCTTCATATAGTAATGCCTAGAATGACAAACAACGGTGTCAAACAAAAACAATGCATCTGAACAATCCATCACTTAAACTTAAAGTCAAATGCATAATGCCATGATCATTATCAAATTATATGAACAAGCACCTTGAGACATTACATCAATATGTCAAGGTTCTCTATCTATGGTGATTTTGGTTATGCATCAATGAATCTAAATATTAGACAACTGGACAGCCAACATCAATAAAGGGATATAACTTTTACCTAGGAATGTTAGAAGCTCTTGTGAAGCCTATTACCTTGACACCCTTCTCATTCTTTAATTTCAAAGCTTCTTCCACATCAGGGGCTATTGGAATAAGTTCTGTTCCATAACGATATGCTTTTGCCCTTTGCGATGGAGGAATTGTAACATTGGCCTTCTCACTACTCTTATATTCGACATCAAGCTTTACCTCGTGTCTAGCTGACATGTCACTTTCAGGGGCTTTATCTGAATAATTCTTCAGGGAAGGAAATTTTTCTTGAGCCACCTTTTTGTAGACCCATACCTGCAAATAACAAAATACTTTTACTTGTAGGTACAACCAATTTTAAAATTTTAAAAGTGTGTGCTGTTTAATATGAACAACATCAGCAAATTAATGAGTTTATGACTAATACAATTTCATGACAAGAACTACTACACTTTTTTGTTACGCAGTAAGGAGCTTAGAGAAACTGCAGGAACAAAGAGCACCTTCACTTTCATTGCAGGGGTGACTTCCATGTCCCCTCTGTATAATGTTGTGCCCGGGGCTGCCCTTGGCCTCACTGCTGCCAAAACCTCCAGTGGATTGTCAAGAGCTAAGTATTCCCCTTGCGTTTTTGCAGAAAACCTTTTTAAAAAAATTTCATTTTCCTTGTCAGTTTCTGATTTGATGTGGACCTTGGCATTCACTTGAAGAATAATGGCATCAAACTTAAACCCTTGCTCTTCCATCTGAGAAGCAATGCTATCAATCTGTTCAATCTTTGTTCCTTCGTCTGGTTCCTTAATGGGGGATTTGGCATCTGTGATAAGGCAGATTCTTCTGTTTCCTTTCTTACCTGAACCTAGCTTTTTGATGATCATATCCATGCCAACCACAATTGCATCAACAACTGATTCTATAATTAAGGAACACAACTCCTTTTTATATTTAGATAGCAAAAAAAAAACTACTGCAAAGATCCGACTGCCAGATTGGACAATTCACATGAAAAGAAACAACAAGCTTTACAAAACTTTATGGATACAATCATTTGGTGCAGATCCTTGAGGAAGTACATCCAATTGTTGCGCAAGAGAACAATCAACAACCTTGATAGGATAAGACACAATGTTTTCATATCCACCAATTTCATGATTCAGTTCATTATCAGTATCTGCATACAAGCCAAATTAGATGCATTTGATATCCTTCACACATAAAATATGTTGGAGTGAGACATTACTTCAGCTTTGATATGTAACTAGTGTGCATTTATTTGCATAGTCCTTCACAGCTGATAACTTACCGTTAGTTCCAAAGAAGACAAGACCCAGCTCATCATGCTTGCTTGACATCATCTGGAGGACATAATCAGCATTACAAACTATACAGGATGAAAATGACAATGAGCAGAGAAATGTACTTTTCGTTGTACGAGGTTTCGGGCTGCTTTTGCCACAGTGTTGAGGTAAGGATGCAATGTTGGTGACACATCCAAAAGTAGTACCAGTGTTTCCTGTACATTGCAACCTCGTCTAAGCTAGATTGCATGCGGAAAAAAAATGAGCAAACTACAAAACAAAGAAGAACGTCCACCTTATTACGCGCCATTCTGAACTCGAAACGCAGGCCCTTGTCGAAGCTTCCCAATGAAGCTGAATCTTTAGGGGGTGCCTTGACTAGGTCCCTGGCAGTTCCTAGGTGGAGGAAGTAGAGGGCTCCACGACAACAGCAATCGTGGAGCGCCAGGTACGTGCTCCCTCTTAGAAATTGGCATCATGGTTCAAAATAGGGCGTTTGGCCCCGAAAAATCCGGCCATCCTTAAAAATTTCCGATTATAAAAACTTTCCGGCGAATCTCTAGTTATTTTTGCAAGAAATCCAAAGAAAATCTGGAAAGTAGGCTTCAAAAAATTCAAAAATCCAGTATTATCAAATGTGGGGCGGCATTTTTCCCAGTTCGGTGGGCCACTAAATTTTCCCAGTTCTCGAGCCCTGATTGGCTTGGGGTCTTCAGGGCTCAATATAGATATCCACTTTTGCGGATTTCGGCTAAAAAAAATCGGCTTTTGGGATCCCTCCCCTGTCCTCAACCGGACCCGTTTGCGTTACTCTGTTTTCAGTACCTGACTTGTCTCAGTCTGGGCCAGTAAATCACGGCCGTCACTTGCGACGATAAATCTCAACCGTCGCACTAGATTTCGGATTCCCTTCAGCGCATTCCTTATTCCCCACTAGCCCTAGGATGCCTGGTGAGATACTGGCACCTAGTGGCCACTTCAGATACGAAACGGACCGCCGAACCTCCAATGGCAGACCATACCAGACACCAACCAAGTCGTTTTGAACATGTCCCAACCGTCGAACTCCATTGCGCATCTCGATCATCTTTGCTGATCCTTAAACGCTATCTCAGAATATTGCCTCTTCTAATCTTGATATGCAGCACGAAGGCAACATGACCCTTCACACCCACTGAGACACAAATCCATAAGGCTCCAACATCTCCAACATCTTCATGTATCATTAAAGTAGAAAAATAATGCTGCAAGGTTGAATGCTTTTGGCAATGGCCAATGGCGGACTGCCTCATGAGTTTAACAATGTCTAAATAGAATGAAACATATAGAAAACATGATATTCACAATAAGGCAATGTCTAAATAGAATGAAACATCTAAAAAACATCATATTCACAATAAGCTTTCTATGGAGACTGAGGTTCTAACCTGATTCAAATATGAGGTTCTAACCTGACTCAAATACAATAAGCCTGCTAAGGTGACTGGACTTCTGACCTTTCAATTTATGTGTACGCATCCAAGAAAATTCAATAGAAACACACTTAAGTATACAATAAGTACTGGAACTGCAAAATAAAACAATAAGGGAGAATACACCTTAGGAAAGGTATTTCATTGGCCTCATAGAGATGGAATAAGCTGGGGACCTTGTTCATGTTATATGGAGTTCAATGTGCTCAAAAAAATTCTGATATGGCTTGTTCAATTTAACCATTGCCTCTTCTAATCTTGATATGCAGCTCAAAAGGCAACATGATCCTCCACCACCCACTGAGACACAAATCCATAACATCTTCATGTATCATTGAAGTAGAAAAATAATGTTGCAAGCTTGTATGCTTTTGGCAATGGCCAATTGCTGACTGCCTCAGGAGTTCAACAATGTCTAAAAAGAATGAAACATCTAGGAAACATGATATTCACAATAAGACAATGTCTAAATAGAATGAAACATCTAGAAACAATGATATTCACAATAAGCCTTCTACGAAGACTGAGGTTCTGACCTGATTCAAATACAATAAGCCTGCTAAGGTGACTGGGGTTCTGACCTTTCAATTTATATATATGTATCCAAGAAAATTCAATAGAAACACACTTGAAGAAGCATACAATAAGCGCTTGAACTGCAAAATAAAATAATAACAGAGAATACACCTTAGGAAAGGTATCTCATTGGCCTCATAGAGACGAAATGTGCTGAGGACCTTGGTCATGTTATATGGAGTTCAATCAATGTGCTCAAAAAAATTCTGATATGAGTTGTTAATTTATTCATTGCCTCTTCTAATCTTGATATGTAGCACGAAAGGTTGACGAAAGGCGACATGATCCTCCACACCCACTAAGACACAAATTCATAAAGCTCCAACATCTTCGTGTATCATTGAAGTAGAAAAATAGCTGCAAAGTTGTATGCTTTTGGCAATGGCCAATTGCTGACTGCCTCATGAGTTTAACAATGTCTAAATAGAATGAAATATCTAGAAAACATGATATTCACAATAAGATAATGTCTAAATAGAATGAAACATCTAGAAATAAGCCTTCTACGGAGACTGAGGTTCTGACCTGATTCAAATACAATAAGCCTGCTAAGGTGACTGGGGTTCTGACCTTTCAATTTATGTATACACTTGAGGAATTATACAATTTCAAAAAGGGAATTGAAACGTGGCATCTATGAAAATGAGGCAGTGGATGGATAAAAGATATTGCCATCCATCACAGACAACTTGTCTGCATACAACACCAGACAGAATAAATATGTTGGCTTTGTGCAATGGATATGGTACTCGGATTGCCACGAAATTTGGCAGGTAAGCGTTTCGGCCTCAAATGCACCTTCTTGCCAATTTTCAGCTCGATCCGAGCTGTTTTGCAAAATCCGATTTTGCCCACACCCAGCAGCTTTTCGTTGTGTAATTCGGCCATCACCTGGCAGATCTTCATCGGCCAACATCCGGCAGATCT
>JAANSK020186212.1:0-14704 GCA_011763485.2 Isoetes engelmannii
ATGATATTTATGGGCTACAGATGCTCTCAACTCTTCGTTATTGCAGCATGAAATCATGTGCTAGAGCTTGCTAAAGACACTCCATCATCTATCTGTCATCGAGAGTGTATAAGCTCCAAGCATCCATCAAATTTTCAAATGATGTATCAAGCAAATGCCTATGCCAATAGAATTGCTTATGCCATATAGATAGAAACAACCTATGGCAATAACCACAGGTCAACATCTAAACCGCTTTTTGCTGGCCTAAACTTGATCAAACCATCGCTCAAACATCAAATACAATCTGTTATTCCTTTCTTGAGGCTCCTTTTCCAAAACCCGAAAATAAAAAAGAACCTGCAATGGATTTGGCTAGAATCAAGCTTGGATCTGTGGCCGAGTATGCCTATAAGCAAGGCATATGCACCATAGCCTCTGCAAGGGGGATTCACCGTTTTTTACATACAAAACATGTGCATGCACGGGAGGGGGATTTTTTCGACCCATTTACGTACATATACGGTCGGTAGGGGGTTCTTTTTTTGGTATTTTTTGCACTAGCCTAGGTAATTTTTATTCGGGAGGGGTCAAAATTAGCTATTAAAAAACCCGTATACGGGGGGTTTTTTGCCACCCCTTGCACGCAGATGGCATACCCCCTTTACACATGAGTGAATCTCCCGGGAGCCTCTGGCATCTGCTCCGCCAGGAACCAGCCAAAATGCTCTTGTGCTTTTTGAAAAAAAAAGGCAAAACCAAAACCCAGTGTAAAAAGCAATTTGTGCTTTTTGAATAGTCCCAATAATACTTTCAATGAATTGTAATACTCTAGAGATCAATGGTTTGGCACCAAAACAATCCTAAAAAAACCCCTATTTTTAGGAATTGTTTTTTTTTTTTAGAATAGAATACTTTAAAGATCAATGGTTGGCATCAAAACAATCCCTAAAAAACCCCTACTTTTTATTTAAACATTTTTTTCCACCAAAACCCAGTGTAAAAAGCAATAGCGAGCGTAATCGCGTTTGTACTTGAAGTTTATATCATTAAAAGCGGCAATCTTGCTTAGTTGTTGTTGGCGTTACAAACATTGATATGGTTTTGAATATGGTGTATACTAATGTGGTCTTTTGTGGATCAGGTGGTAGGGTCCAAATGCAAGTTGTATAGGGACTCCAATCTAAGCTCCTAATGCAAGTTGTTCTATAGGGACTCCAATCTAAGCTCATGTGACAGCATTTAGTCGAGAACAGGTCCAGAATGAGATGCTTGCCCCTACGCATAGAAATCAGAATACTTCATCATGATCCATCCTACTCAAGATAGCATAAACGACAACTGGTCAAAATCCAGTCTTGGACGCCTATTGTGGGCAAGGGGGGTTCACACATAGCATGTGAGTGATCGATAAACTGTACATATATTCATACCTAGGGTGTTTTTTACGGTGGTTTAGTAGAATAGGAATGGGGGTTTCTCAAAAAATTCAAAGGAACCCCTTGCACGCAGTTGGCATAGAAAAATGAGATAGCCACATGTACTATACCATTATGCAAAGTTGTTCTAAGCATATCCTCTTCAAGCTAAGCTACCAGGTAAGGTTGGGTTCACATGCAACTGTCGTTGGAGACACGGCACTATTTTATCATGTGGAAATAGAGCATGGCCTGTGACGGCCAATGTAAAACAGCGAGCCATTTTGCACGACCACGGGTGTGACGGGGCATGAAGTGAACGCCAAATTCAGGCAAGACGTAGCCCGTGCCAAATGGCAGCGGCCCATTGGTCCTAAGGGGCCATTCTTCTAGGACATTGTATGTAAGATGTGTAACGTAAGAATGAGGAGGTGGCGAGGCAAGCACGTAGGGATGAAATGCATGCAAACGGGTCGCCAAGTGTAAAGAGAAAGGGAGCACGCATGCACACTCACAAGCTTGCTATTCCCGACAAACGATTAAAAAACCATTTATAATTAACAACGCCTGCGTTGCTTGCTGCAGCCCTATTTCTTCGTTTCGTATCGTGCAATCAACCCACTTCAGATTCCTGCATGTTTGCCTGTTGAATAGTATGCACTCAGCAACAACTAATATATATCATCAGCACCTGCAATATTCAATCAATGCCCTACGTTTCCACCCTCCTTATTCAACACATAATCAGCACATACTTTTCAAACTGGCCACATTTTTTAATACTTTTGAATCCCTATAGAATACTCTTTTCCCTGAAGATAGCTCCTAAATAAATAATAGTTAACTTAATAGTTATATAGAGCCTATCAGGAAAGCATATAAAAAATCTTCCTCTTGAGGGAGCTTGGCAAAGGATTGGGCAGTCTAACTCTGCCATCTGCCTTTTGCAGATGTCTGTACTTGTCGAATTTTACAGTGCAGACTGTTTTTGTTGCTACTTTTGAAGCTTCTTCCACCCACCCAAGATGAACTGGTCTGCCCTTATTTACACCATACTAGATAGCTGCAGTAATTTTCAATCTATCTCGCTTTCCGAGCCTCAAAATGTGACTACATTCTTCACAAATTGGCTGTCTGCTTGAAACGAAAAGCAAGTAGTAATAATGCAATCATATTACCAGATCAAAACAGTGAGTGCCTTTCTATGAATTCAAAACTTGGAATAAATCTCATGCTCTTGAGCTGCTGGTTGAACTGAATCTGATTTGGATTTTGTCCATAATGGAATTACTTCCGACCGAGGAGGGCATGAGCCAGAGCTTGGAGTTCTTCTGGATCTCCATTAGGGCTTGTTCTGGTAGTATGTTTGTGCTGAAGTGCCTCTATATTATGCATAAGGTCCAAGGATGATGGCATGCCAATCTCATAATTGTGTACAGGATGATAAGGACCTTCTTCTTTTACTCTTGAATATCCTCCACTGCTAGATGTGCCTGGAAGTGCCATTGATAGGGAATTAATGGCCAGATTTTGTTGCATATCATAAGAAGCACTCATATGCTGCCTTTGCTGCTGCTGTGCCGCTGCCGCTGCAGCTGCCATGCATTTTGAAAGCTGAGACTGAATACTGGCTAGTTCTGCCTGCAGACTTGCAACCTAAATTTAAACATCAAAAATCAAACACGATTTAACTTAAAATCACTTACACAACAAATTCTTTTCACAAAAATTCCTTTTCATTTTCGTTTCCTTGTTTACCTGATGCTGCAAGGCCACAATGGTTGCAACACATCCGTAGACTGGATCGGAAAGACGAGCTTGAGCTTCATAAGAAATCGTAAGAACTGCATCGCAGCGTTTTGCAACGGGAATATCTTGCAAAAGCTTGCTTACATTGCTAGCGCCGAAAACTTTATGCACAGCGGCAAATCGCGCAGCTCCTTGTTCGGAGGTAAAATATGGAGCAAAGATGCAATTCCTCACGCATTTCCGCCGTAGAAACTTACAGGCGCCACATGGAGCTCCACTGCTCATACTATTTGCCTCTTCTTGTTGAATCTGCCTCTGATTTCCTCGGATTTGAGCGTTTCTTCTGCTCAAATCCTCCTCTTCTTCCCTTTCTGCTGATTCTTCGCCTTTTTCCGGCCTTCTGCCTCCCTCCCACCCGAATCTCCTTACTCCCTCCAGCTTAATCTTTCAAAATTGCCACAGATATACGCGTTTTACAGATTGCTTGAACTGCTTTAACCTCATCAACACAGATCCGGCGGCATAAAATCACGATTCTACATGGAAAATCAAGGCCTGTGGAAGTCTTGAGCTCCGGAACGAGAAAATACAAACCGATCGTCACAAATTGATTGTGCAATTCCAAGAAAAAAACTAGGAGGCGATGATGCGAAAAGCAGAGATAACACGCTATATAAGACTACTCTGATATTAACAATCCAGAATACCGTTGTAAAAAGAGATCGCCATAGCCGGAATCTTGAGCTGCTCAAGAAAGGAGAGAGGAAAGGAAAATGCGATGAGCGGCTTGCTGGTATAGAACAGGTCTCTACGGAAGTACTCTGTGTAAACGAAACTGTACTAGTGGCCGGAGTTGGAGGGAAGCGGCCGGCCGGCAAGAAGACAATTTGCCGGGGTTATCCACGGCACGGTTTCGTCACGTTTGGTTTGTGGGGAACTGGGATGACGTGTCAACCCCTGGCCCACCGAATTAGGGGGACATCCTTGGTTTCATGGTGATGGTGTTATTTTTTTTATTTTTCTTTTTGAAGGATCCAGTGATGGTGGTATTTTATCAAAGATGCTCCTCGTGTTCTTTGTGTCTCCTCACATTGTTCATCCTAACTTGCTTAACTGTCGCCCCTCCTCCACACTCTGCTCGTTGGAACAAATGCTTGCTTCCTCCCACCTCTGACTCCGTCAAATCTGTACCCATCATCAAAGTTTCATCATTGTTGGAAACATGAATCCAATGCCAGTTCGCTCGCCTAGAAGAGCAAGTCAACTTTCAATGCCTGCGGATTCCTTTGTTAAGTATGACCGAACTCAGATTACAATGACAAAATCTAATGCAGATCAACTCTAATATTTTCTTTCTTCTTCCTTCTTTTCTTTTAAGAGCACGAGACTAGATCAAATAAACTCATAAAATACCAAGGGAAGATGCCATACGTGGGGCATTTTAAAGAGCATTTACTTCATGAATCTTTTATACTATTAATTCAAAAATCAATTCTAACCTTGAACACAAGGCTAATCATACATATAAAGGGATAGTGAAAAAATATAGTTGTCTAGGCAACCTTGGCTTCCTAATGTGGGACATGAACTAACAGTCTTGCCCATATAAGATTATATGGGCAAATGAAAGAGTCCAAGTACTACATAAGAGGAGGAAATATCATGCCACAATTACGGTAAGAGAAGATCATGTGCAAAGAGAGCTGCAACATGAAAACATAGAAAAAATACATACGAAAAATGGAAGTTCTTGGAATATATCATGTCACAACATAATAGTAAGAATGCATGGTATGGTTACGTGGGATTTTTTGTTGTAATACGGCCGGGGCCTGTTGAAAAATTCCAAGGACTTGTCGTATACAACTTCCAATGCAAAATACAACTTCAAGAGCTTGTGGCAATACAAGTTCTAGTGAGAGTTATTAGATCAACAGTGCTTGAGTGAATGATCAAGCAGTGCTTAGTGCAAAACAGTTATAATGGTAGTGACATGGCCCATTTCCACGACATCATGCGGAAAAGCCTTAGCCTAGGGAACATGTCAAATAGGAATTGGCACAAAGGATCTTTATCTCAAGCTTCTACTTCACCTATAGGCAGTAGAGTTCTAGCCACAGAGTTTGAGAATGAATGGTTTGCCAATCGTGAGATAGAAGAAGAAGAGCCAGTTCTGTTAGGACCCACCTCATCAAGAACACCTGTCAGGAAGGCTTTCTTGAATATGTTGACCTCAACAAGTTCTCGGGTAAAAAGAAGGTCCTACAAGCTGCTAATGCACACCTTTGTGGCCTTGAAAGATTGTTACTCGACAATAGTAATGTCATGACGAAAAACAAGCTATGTTCCACCTCATTTTTAGAAGGCACAGTCGCCATTACGGTTCGCTGATGTCAGACTGTGCCTTGGAATTGACAAGACACTCATTGAACTGTTTGAGTCATGTGCTTCTAAACAAAAATGTTACAATTGCTACAAGCCCCAAAGACCTCAAATGAGACACCCCATGAATTCATTCACAAATTCATTATGGCAGATTTGGGATCTCAAAATCGCTCATAACTTGGATCAAAGAGTTCCATGTCATATTTGCTGCAACCAATCAGGTTTGTGCATTTTTTACCGAAGTCAGTATTAGGTGGCAAGTAGAGGAAGGAGTAAGCTTACTTGGCTTCCAAATGGCGGCCGCTGCCTCAAGTAGAATCTGGGCCTTATAAGCTTTTCAACACTCTTACAACTATGGCTACACGGAGCTAAGCCTAGTATTACAAGGTCATGTATGGCAACTGCAAATGTAGTGAAAAATGCATCAATCTCCAAATGCTGTGAAAAATGCATCTACGTAAGCAGCAAATATTTGCCTGCACATAAACCAAATGCAATCGTCCAGTAATACAAGGTCATGTATGGCAACTGCGAATGTAGTGAAAAATGCATTAATTTCCAAATGTAGTGAAAAATGTATCTACGTAAGCAGCAAATATGTAATGTTATAGGCTTTTCAACACGCTTATAACTACACGCTTATAACTATGGCTGCACTGAGCCAACTTGCAATGCCTAGTAATAGGTCATGTATCGCTGCATACTTGTATAAAAGATTGTTAAAGCAATCTTTAAAAGCAACCTTGCTTTCAAAAGTGCATAGAAGAGAGCATAAGAAGACTACAAAAACAACCTTGCTTTTTGAAAATGCATGGTAATGTGCTTCGTCTTTAGGGTCGAATTATGAAAGCACATTTAGGATCATTTTCTACGAATAGCCTATTTTAAGAAATAGGAGTATTTCTACTTTTACGAAGCAGTTTTACAATTTCGCTTTCTACATTGTCTATTAAGGTAATATATACAATAATGATGCCACCGTTATAATTTCACTAACATTAAATCAATTTGCATTTCAACATCAAAAAATCCAGTCTCTTTGTGATCCGTTTGGCTAGCGCATTCTATGAGCCAACTGTGAGACAATAGAATGGTGGTCGTTATCTACGATTTCTACTAAAAAAAGCGTTCCAGTTCCATTATAGCAGAATGCAGTACATGACATAAGAGGGACAAACCTATTGTCTCTTCAGCAGCCAGAGACAGAAATGTAATATGAAGTCCACGTAGAACATAAATCATTGAACTCTATAACAAAATGCTTCACACATACGTGTTTCTGTCAAAACTTTTTTCTGTGCCGTCTCCCGTACTGTGGCCATCCCGAGTTTGCACTTGTAAATAGCAGAACCAAAATGGCAGAACCATGTCACGTGAACTGACTTACAGTTCTCTGGAAATTGCTCTCTGGAAATTGCTCTGCTTATAATTTTTATTTGCATTACAAACATTTGGGCCCATCTGCAGGTTATCAGAACATGCCTAGAAAACTTGGCTTTAAGAGTCGCCATGTTGGCCATACATAATCCAGGAAGTCCAAGAACTTTTCATTGCTCCAGGACAAAAATTCCAATAAAATCCTCTTGAAATCTGAAGGCGCTTGCCCACCTTCAAAATATAAAGCAAAATAGCAAGCCATCTTTCTTTAACAGAACGTTCAATGTTCTCTTTAAGATTTTCCCTTAGCTTCCCAGTTCTTGCATCCATATATAACTGGGAAGTGTGGTTAATAAGTGCCTTCATGGTAGGTTCTGTTCTTTTGACAAATCCAGTAAAAAGCATAGAAAATTGTATCCATGCCTCAATACAAAAGCTTGTGGCCAGGGGCCCTACCACCAAGAGTGGGAGTAAGTCTTTTGATACATCAAAACCAAAAGAGGCTGCTACCGCAATATAGGAAGAGAGGCTGCAGGTGAAAGAAAGTGATTAAATGATGTCTCTCAGATGGCAGACACAACATAACTAGGTAATAACATCAGTTTCAATAACTTACAAGAATAGTAGAGGCCACTTCACCCAGGGTTCAGTGTTCATCCAAAACTTAGAACTTTGTAACCTACTTATTTGAGTAGAAAACCCAGTTGCATCAAAATTTTGCATAGAGTGGTGGAGATCTTGAAGCACTCTTTTTGTATACTGCAAGGGACCTTGTTCTTTCAAGTTTCTATTCATCCTTTGAAAACCATGTACTGAATCCAGCAAAAGGCGTCCAACATCCTTCCGCATAAGAAACTTAGGAACTTCTACTGAATGAGCTAGAGGCACAATAGCATCGCTACCCTCGGAATCATTTTCTGCTGCAACATCCTGAAATGCCTTGTTTCTCTTTTTGTGTCTGCACCTCCTTGTTGATAGTGAAACCACAAATTTGCTGGAAAACATGAGGAGAAAGGGGGCAAAAGTTACCAAAGCCTACCATCATCATTTTAGAGAAGAAAATAAGCCTCAAAATTCTTACCTAGCAAGATATGAGATCAGGAGATAGAAAACCTGTAGGTATCCATGTTCATGTCCTTTAACAGCTGAACATCTCCATTACCATCTGCCTGATAATGGTGACCAGAGGAGCAGTCTATGGATATTATAAACGTATGCCTACCATCAAGAAGAGTCCCGATGGTATTGGTAACGAAGAAAATCAACAATACGAATAGCCCACACCTGATAACAATAACATTGGTCGTCTGTAATATCTCCATCGATGCCAGCTGCAAGCTTCCACGAAGTGCCGGACATGAATGACAGTTCCATGAGAAGACGAACTAGCAGTTAGACTCCAACAAATGCTGAGTCCACATACCTTTTTACCGCGAAAAAATGTTTTCAAGTTGGAATAGCCTCCAAATCAATCTAAACCTTCCATCCAATTGCTTCCCTAAATCCAGACCTTCTATTTGGCATAATTCGGACATATTCCAATTTCTTCACCTCCAGCCCTAGGGTTTGCCCTTTGAGCAACCGAAGAAAAACTCAGTTGCAAAATAAAACCAAGCCAAAGCAAGTAAACAGATTGTAGATGAGATAAGTGAGCCCAGCCTTAAGGTCATTGCAGAAAACTTTGTTACAGAAAGCGAGTCCAAAGTCCAAAATTGAAGCAGAGAAGAAGATTAGAGAAGAAGATTACAGGTGCTCCTACCTGCAGCTTGTTAAGATTGGACACATGGAAAGCATGGAAAATGAATGTTTTGGTGCCATATGCATCAATAACGTGGGGAAGTTCCATATAGAAGTGTGATAGGGTGCCTCATGCACATCTTGCCGAGCACTCGATCAGATATTGCAGCAAATAGGTGCTGGGCAATTAAAGCAGATAATGATGCATCTTAAGAGGCACTCCATGGGCATATTGTTGATTCAAATTTCCCTGCTAGGAAATTGTTCTTTCTGGATGCTGATTGTTGTAATATAAAATCAACAACCTTTTTCCAATAATGCTTCATTTGGGAGGGGATCGACAAGCTCTAAGCAAATCACCATTGGCCTCATCCCATGAAGCTGACCCTAAGAAGACTTCTATTCTAACCAACCAGATGCAGATCTAGCCCATCAGAATGTCAATTTTCCTGGCTAACTGATGACAATCGTCTGTTAAACAAGCATGCAGTAGATATTACCCACATGGGGATTTTGACATTGTTGAGAAGAGCTGCAGGATCTGGAAGCAAGAATAAGGTGGTCTAGCTGAGGGATCTGTTGAGGAAGGAGGCAAGGAATGGCCATGGCAGTGTACATTTTGACAGCAGTTTGGGCTGCCTACTCCCTTGTTAAGCACCACATGTATGGGACGTAGGACTTTTGAAAAGACCACATTTTAGTTAGATATCATCATTCTATAAAGCATCTTAATGGATCAACAAGGTAAAGGAAAAAACCTAAACAAACAGAGTCCCAACCGTATAAGCATGAGGATTAATGGCTCTAGTTGTCCTTTCTCCATAAGCATTGCAGGTGAATGAGACGGGTAAAACTTCTTCTGGGGGATTTACTAAGCATAGAGCACAAGAAGATGGCAAGAAAATCACAAACCTGTGATAATGGCTGCAATGCTGTGTTACTTATGTGACAATTGTAATCATCCCTTTTCCTTACAAAATCACCTCCATCTTTAGGACATTTTAGAGCACTGATATGTACTTTTTAACCTAGATATTTCAAAAAAAGGTCGTATGCAACATACCGGCCGACTATGACCCCAAAAATGTTTACTACAAGTCCTGGCCCTGAGTTTTCTGAGTTTTCAGGATTCTTGGCCAGATTGGTCGGAACTTCCCAACCCGGAATAGAAACCATTATCCGGAACAAAAATTATCAGTCGTCAAAATCTGTTTGCCCTAAAAAAACAAACTATTAAAAGACCAAAAGCTTAAAATTAGTAAATGGATAAAGATCGCTTATCTGGATTGAGATAGAATTTAACCTCAAAAATAGTAGGCGGGACTATATTTAATGGTGCAAAAGCTTACGATTTTGGGATAGGTTGAAGAGCGCTACAGTAGATAACTCGTGATTACGATTTGGATAGAAGATTTGGGAAAACTTGAAGAGCATTACAGGAGCTAATTCGTGATGGGTAAAAGATTTGGGATAGCTTGAAAAGAGGGCTGGCTAAGGAAGAGAGAATTCGTGATGGGTATGATAATTTATCAAAGGATGGCTATGATGATGGCTTTAATTTTGGGGTGTATGATCTTGGGTGTCAAGAGTTCATGCCCGCCAGCCATATTCTGCTTTGGGGATTCTTTAAGCGATACTGGAAATGCGGCTTTTATGTATCCTCCCAAACCTGGACCCCTCCTAAATGGCCCTGATCGTCGACTGCCTTATCGATGGAGCGACGGTCGTCTCCTTATTGATTTCTTAGGTATACTATCTTATATGGCTATGGTCTGAATTTTACTTGTTGTTTCTCTTTGTACAGATCCCATAGCCCAATTGGCCTCCGTGGATGATAAAAATATTATTCTTCTATATTCTTATATGGTTATGGATTGAATTTTACAATGCCTAAGATATTGCTAATTTTTTTTTTCCTTCTTTTATATGTAGCACAAGCGTTAGGGTTTCCTTTCCTTTTTGGATACTCCATGAACTTAAATCAAAATTATGAGCACGGCGTAAACTTTGCAGTCGCCGGTGCTACCGCTCGTAACACTACCTTTGAGACTAGCATATATTTGCAGCAACAAATTAATAACTATGTATTTTTTAAGTCTAACGTTGAAGCTCTTGGCACAGGTTTGTTTTTATATCTATCCATAGTAGAAAAGGTATGTTCTAACATCAAGTATCTTCTCTCTGAGTAGGGACGCATTCACACTTACCCAACCTCCATTACTTTTCAAAAGGACTTTATTTTATCCAAATTGGAGTGAACGATTTTCGACTGAATTTACCCACTTATAATTTCGAAAGACTTCAAGCAGAAGTAGTGCCTGAAGCCATTCAAGCAATCACAAATGCTATTAATGTAAGTGCCACATGCCTAATTGATTTGAATTCTACGACCCTATGAATTTTGCCAACTAGTTGATTATTATGTTGATGAAGGAACTGTATAGCGAAGGAGCTAGAGCATTTCTTATTGTTAATGTGCCTGCTATGGGTTGTCTACCAGCAATGATTAATGAATTCGGCACCAAAAATCCAGAGGACTACAACTCTTTAGGATGCTTCATACCTCTCAACAATGCAACTCAAGTTTTTAACTCGTTGCTTCTAGGAATGGTTCATAACTTGAGAACTCAATATCCAAATGCTACATTTTCGCATGCAAACGTTTATGGGTTCCACCTTCATTTGTTGGAAAATCCATCCATATATGGTATGTTGTTTCAAGGCATTGGTGGTTATGGTTAATTGTATGGATTGTGTAATTTTCACTCACTTCAAAATATTGGTGAATGTAGGTATCACTCGTGATGGAATTATTAATCCATGTTGTAAAACATGCAATGCTTCATCATATATAAGTGTAGATGGACTTCATTTCACAGAGGCATTTAATCACCATACTGCTTTTGCATTTTTGGAAGGCGAATATGTTGATCTACCATTGGACATGAGTTTATCATGTTCTTTCAACCTAAAATACTTATAATGAGTGGAGTCCTCCCGAGATCTTAAATGATACTAATTGGGTAAGTGCAATTCTCCAACTAACTCTATCGATAAATTATGATAGGTGTTGATATTGAATATTCTAAAATCCTAAATGTTTTGCTATGGCAGATTTAAGTCAGTATTTGTAAATATCTGCGAAAATGCTGCGCTAACTCAAGATGTACGTTAAGATGGATAGTATGGAGTTGTACCTCTTATGGTATCTTATAAAACTCGTGCTAATTCAATTTAAGTATTATTTTATTAATATATTTACCAATCCTGTTTTTTGTAATTGTCAAATATACCGAGAAATAATTGGACACAAACTATTTGTTTCTATAACAATTCCTTGTAAGAAACTTGTTATATGTATAACGTGCACTGTGTAAAAAAAAAAATTACAATTTTTACACTTTAACCTTGTGATAATTACATTACCTTGAAATGCTTATTCCTGTCGATATTGCCTATTGATGCATAGTCTTAGAACCTATAATAGATTATTTTTGCAAGATCATAGATTGCCATTTTAGGCTACTACATGATTACCTCGTTATGTTTTAGAATGTAACTCATAACCACATGCTTAAAAATGCGAACGTCTAAGGTCTTCAATGCATTCCTTTGTGCATAACCCAAATCTTCTTTCTAAAGTCTATCACAATTGAAAAAGATAGATATTATCACGTACAAAAGAAACATCATGCATGTTGAAAAAGATAGATATTATCACGTACAAAAGAAACATCATGCGTGAAAGAGAACAGTAAAACATAGGCATCATGGCATAAAATAATGCAAAAAGGATTTGCACAACATATTCATGTTTCCCATTGTTCAATTCTATTTCGAACTATTATCTATAGCTTCTCAATTAACTAGGTTTAACTTGTAAATAATGTTAATGTTTTCTACTTTTTGACCGTTGCCGCCACGGCATAAATAATGAAAAAAGGATTTGCACAACATGTTCATGTTTCCCATTGTTGAATTCCATTTCGGACTATTATCTACAGCTTCTCAATTAACTAGGTTAAACTTGTAATAAATGTTAATTTTTTCTACTTTTCGACTGTTACTGCCTCATCCTGCTATTCATAAGCCATACCTTTACTCCGGCATTCCCTACTTTCCATAGAATACCAGGGGCTCCCTCAGCAACTAATTTCTTACCAATGTCGTGCTCTTAGACATCATCAAATAGCAACAACTAATTTCTTACAAATGTCGTGCTCTTAGACATCATCAAATAGCTTCCTTAGCTCCGCTTTGCTCTTTGCAAAGGGCGCAGATTCCTATAGGCATATTATGATCATGTATGACAGGTAGACCGAACCTTCTATATACATGCAAATTATTCACTTTACCTTCACCTCTACAACAAGAAGCCATTTGTTGCACCCATAATTGTAAGATCACTTGTGTAACGGGTCTGTCGGGTTAGCCCTTCAAGTAACCCGAGATCCCATCTAACCTTCCATAAGTCAGTGACAAGCTGGTATGCATGAGTTGAATGATGCAATGCTATTGAAGGAATCTTGGTAAAGAATTTAATCTTTATATCTCCAAAATCCACAACTAAAAATACATATATATTTCTTTAAAACATCATTGTATAGCACTCTTGTGGCATATACAAGAGAATATATTGTTGTCTAACAATTCATAAAGCACCAGAAATGATAAGGCCTTCTTAAAGGCACACATACTGCACTCATTTGTGCGCTTCAATTCCCCCGCTACATTTTGCTACTTTCAAAACTGCTTACACCATGAACATGTGGGGTTAGTCATACAGACTAAGTGGGGGTTTAAGGCATCTAAAATGATGGCATAATCGACAAGACAAATATCACAAAAAATGGTTTGTCACGTAAAGCATATATTTGTACAGCGTTTTTATATGATTTAGGACGTGTATTCATATATATGTATTGTTATAGTATTTCTAGGTCGCACATACACCATTTTCTTTTGCCCACTAGGTTTCCATGGTTTAGACTATGATTCTTTCTTGTACGTATTATTTTTGGTATAGCTGTATGGTGCTTCACATGCAGGCATCGAGCAGCTATACTTTAGGGTAAAGATGATGCAACAGAAACCTACATGATTAGAGCTCAAGGCAGACGACAAGGAAGGATTTGATGAGGCTAGGCATCGATCTGCTGCTGCAGCAGCCGCAGCTGCTTCTTCACCTAGCATTGCGTCGCCTTCCTCTGCTTCTGCTTCCAAATCTACACCTAGCACTTTATCCCTTGCAAACGAAAGGACATGGAAGTCATGGTGCTTAATATGGTATGTTTGAGTTCTGTAATGCCAGAATACATGTAAAACCATGGCACTTTTTTTCGTGTACTTTGGTTTTGGACATGCAAACAGGAACTCGAGCTTCCATGATTTTATTCAATTGAACACATTTCCCATAGGACTTGTTTATGGTTGCAGATTAATCTGCTTATTTGCAGGGTTCGTCAAAACAGGACTTTTGGCATGGACATTTCGGCAACCAGTTTGCTTCATGTTTCCAATTCCAATCCCATTCAGTAAATTTACCCCAGAAACTCTTTGCCTTGAATATATCATCTATGATGGCTCCACCACATGTACAGCCACAACAGAGGTCTCCATCTTCAACTAGATCTGTAAGTCTTTTTCTACGATTTTGCTTGGCATCAGGTGTATTTGAGGGATTTGGAGCCAGAAATAGGGGAAATAGGTGCTAGAGATATGATGGTGCCAAAGCAGATCTATGGATATGATGGTGCCAAAGCAGATTTTACAAAATTGAACCATTGAATTAAACCCCTCAAACCCCCCAGTTGTTTATGTTGATATTCGCGCAGGGCATCCAGTGGTTGGCGAGGACCCCCAAACACATACGCACGTATTTGCACACATTGCACATCACAACCTTTGATTTCGTGGCATATTTGGAACTGACAGTTAACTAAACTTACTAAAAAACGAGTCACGCTTACTGATGGTCAGGATTACCCAAAATCGACATCCAACGGTCCGAGCCAACCATTGGATGCCCTGCGTGAATATCAGCATAAACAACTCGGGAG
>JAANSK020186323.1:0-14700 GCA_011763485.2 Isoetes engelmannii
ACTGTTTTGGAATGATATTCTTGTCCCACACTCTGGACCAGACCGCTGCATGCTGGGCTTCCGGAATTCTTAATTGCCTAGTTATAGCAAATTATGGAAATGTACTTCAAGACAACAAGTTTTGATACCCCTTCTTATAAAATCCAAAACAATTTGCAGATGCAACAAACTACAGATTCTTGGACTTCAAACATACACAAATCCCCCTCCCAACCCTTACCCCAACCCAAGCCTGCCCTACTTTGCAGTAGAGATTATGCAATATATAGATTACCCATTGCTTAGAAAAGATAGTAGCTTATTTTCTTTTGATAACAAGTCGAATCTCATCTTTACTTGAAGGAAGAAAGTGTATCGGCCATGGCAGACTGCATAGTGGCATCGTCCTCGGCCTTGGCGTTGGGTTTGAAGAACTCTTCTTTGCCTCATTCTTCTTTTCTGAGAGAAAGCCCAGTTCTTCGACAAGATGGTCGCCACTGCATTTCCACAAGGCTACAAACTCGTCCCTTCACGATTTGTTCTACTATGGAGCTTTCATCGAATAAATTTCCTTCAAACCTTTGGCTGCCCAATTCATCTTCAAAGTAAGTAAAACCTGTTTCTGCCTTTCTCTTGTCTTAATCAGTAACGTGTTCTAGTTTTTTGGTCAGTGATAAGACCATCACGGCAGCTAAAAAGGGTTCTCCTCCAATAAGTCCGGCAGTGATTACTCCAGGGGGTGTCGTAGATCTGCAATCAGTATTGCTTCGAAACAGAATTATTCTTCTTGGTCAAACAGTCAATTCCCAAGTTGCACAACGGGTCATATCACAACTGCTAATGCTTGCTACCATTGACGAGGAGGCTGATATAAAGGTTTGTTCACTGCCCTCTTAAGGTCGATATGCCAAAGAATTGAAATCAGAACCTTTTTCTTTTCATACTGCTCAACATGCTTGATCTAATACTGCCCCTCCGTTTTGCAAGTGATGAAAGAGAGCCTATCTTCTCCATGATTCACGGATATAGATAACCTGTTTAACATTGCAAAGGCAGAAGAGTTTAGTGTTAGGAAAACCCATGTGCAGGCTGATAAGAATTGAGCATTTTACAGCCAAAGCATTTTATTTTGAATTTGTATACGTGCATCCCAACACTTTCCCCAGGCAATAGACGTATTCAAAAAGAACTCTCTCTTAGGCAATAGAGGGCTAGAGAAAGAAGCCCTCCCTAACATATGAAAACTGAGGGCGATTGACTGAGATCATTATGTTAGCTTGTATTTTGATGCATGTGTGCTTCATGGTGCATCAGTATTTGTCCCCTTGTATTTTGAAGGACCAGATCGTGATAACAGAGTAGATCATCATTAACCTTGGATGCCTGAAATCTATGCATTTCCAATATCACGTGCTGGATCAGCAAAAAGCCAATCTTCGTTCATCCAGGCAATTGACCCAAAACAACAGAACCACCGTGATTCTTCAACAAGTAGAAATCATGTCGCCCAGGTGTATTACCCATGTTAAAATTCCACACCCACTTACTGCATTTGCAGCAGCATGTATAATGGGCACGTCCACATATTCTCAAATTTGTCAGTATCTCTCATCATCATATTGCATTTGCTGAAAAGGCATCAAGCACATGTTCTGTGGGTTGGACGTGGCATTCCATGCTACAATATCAGGGGAATTTGTTATGTCAAAAACTTTTGAGCATGGCAGCTTAGATCCATATATGCGACAGAGCAGTCCCATAAACATTATCCAGGCGAACATGAACTTGTCTGCCCAAAACCAGTACCAAATCTGGCCCTATTAGGCTGAGACTACATTCCTCCATTTGCTATGATGATTGATTGGTTATTCGTGCATATTCGCTAAATATTTTTGATGCTGATCTACATTCCTGCATTCTGCATAAGGTTCCCAGAATGACATGTGACTGATCTTTTCTGACCAAAAGGAACACATGCACATGCATCGAAGATACTTATAAATATGGAATTTGTAAGACTAATTATTTGAAAGCACATATCCCCTGAAAGTTTTAAAGCTTCCTTCACATGTCTATTCTCCCAATGCAGACCATTGCAGTAAGCTTCAAGTTTGCATTCTGAACATTTCCCCACTTTGAATACATCCTAAGGAGGGCTGTTCCTAGAACATCAACTTAAACTCGTGATGCAGCACACCAGCAAGTAGTTGCTTTGCCTTCTGCTGAGTAACGGGTTCAGACACGCACTCAGGATAGTACTGCAAAGAGAATATGACAGGTTTTACCTTTTTTTGCTGCGTCTGATTTAAGAAACAGATTGCCAGTATGGTGTGTCCACATCTAGCACATGCTCCCATCATCACATTTCAAGTGAACCGGTTATCTCACCCCGTCACCTGTGATAACTTGTTTTGCATTAAGAAGAATTTCGCATACATCTGACATTTCTGGCTAGTTGCTACATCTGATAGTGTGGGCATGTGGACTTTTGCATTGATGCAAGCTTCCAAGAAGCCCTGAACTTGTGTTGGGCTTATTGTAGGATGTATTAATTCACAACCTTGCAAACAGTTGCACTAGCCATGACATTTTACACATTTATAGATCTGCTGAAAGTTGGACCCAACGCATTTCAAGGTAAACCATAGACATACATATTGGAACATTCAGCCGGATTGGCACCTAAAGCAGCCAATAATATGGACAAAAATAATGGGACATTTGTTCTGGATAAAAGAAGAAAACTCACTCAATATGATATCAAGGGCCAGAACAAACTAAAGTCTTATATGACCGAATAATTGAACTCAGTCATCTGCTCTTATCTTTTTTCTCGCTTCTCCTGTGTTTTGAAGATTTGCTCAGTGTGGATGATTTGTATTTAATATATGCTTAAAACGTTGAACATAATGTATAAAACTGTGCATGTCTGCAGATGTACATAAATTGTCCAGGAGGTAGCACTTATTCAGTTCTTGGGATATACGATTGCATGGCTTGGGTAAGTGTCATATAGCTCATATTTTTATACAAATTCTTAAAGGCTTCAAAATGTACTGTTATATTATCTTGTCACGTATGTTGTGTAATACTTTTCTTCTGAGATAGCTCTTTATGGAGTTGTAACATCGACATAAACGAAATTGGGCATGTTAATATGCTTTTGTTGCTGCTATTAATAAACGTCCTCCTTATAATTTAGATTAAGCCAAAAGTAAGCACGATATGCTTTGGTATGGCTGCCAGTCAAGGTGCATTGATCCTAGCAGGTGGGGAGAAAGGAATGCGTTTTGCCATGCCAAATGCTCGCATTATGATCCATCAACCACAAGGTGGTTGTGGGGTAAGTATTAGCAAAATTCATTAAAGTTAGGGATTTATTGTGAAAGCAATTCAAGGTGTTAATAAATGTATAGGGTACGATGGAAGATGTACGGCGGCAAGTTAATGAAGTTGTTGCATCCCGAAGTGTAAGATTTCATCACTTAACACATGTTAATGATTTTTCTCTCTAACCAAGGAGTCAATGAAATTTCAGAAAATTGATCAAATGTATGCTGCCTTCACTGGTCAACCTCTAGAGCATGTACAAATGTTCACGGAACGCGATCGATTTTTCTCTGCTGCAGAGGTATAGAGTATTATGTATTTAGACGGCTAAGTCATCATACATTGATGAGAAGAAATAGTTTCTGCAAGGGATATGGTACAAGTTCTTACTTTTTGCACAAAACAAAAAATTGCAGGCTATGGAATTTGGTTTAGTTGATGGACTTCTAGAGACAGAATATTGAAGTTAGTAACCTTAAGGTATGTTCTTAGCTAATCATGGTTGAAACTTCTATCTATCATGAACAAGGTTTCTCCATTTATAGATTGCAGTGGGGGATGTCAAAGAGCAAGATTTGAGGTAAGATCTTAGAAAATCTTTTGTAGGAACATGGACAGTTTTCAAGTGACTTGCATACGGCTATTGTATACAGCTGTTGGATCTACCAAGTCAATTATGCTGCAGTACGCATTTGTGATGCTGCTTGGCAGGATCCATTCATGCAGGAGCCATACAAAAGTGCAACGCCTCTATGTATTGAGCATACTAAAGTTGATATTCAGTTTCCTCATTTCCTCACTGTAGTTGATCGCGGATGCCGATTTTTAATATCAATTGATCAAGCATGTTTGTAACTTGAATAATTTCAGGATGCTTAGGTTGGAAAAGGTTCATTTCTAGTTGTCGCAAGTATTAAACGATGACGATGATGTCAGCTTTATTGGCTTATTTTAAGAACAAACTAGTTTGCTGCATACGTAAGCATTGTTGCAATTGAAGGAGTTGCAAATGAGGCATGTATGGGACAAATTGGCATTAATGTATATCAATATTTGATCAGCCAAAGAAATCATTACCAAAGCATAAGAGTTCAAACCTCCTGACATTTTTCTCATTAATTTTCCATTCAATATTGGGATTACCTTTCGTATCCAAGAAGGAAATGGCCAATGGTTTGTCATCTAGAGGGAGCTTTGGGCATGTTCGTTTCGTTTGCACACTTCTTTCTCATTGCATTGGGTCGTCTATGGGTCTTGCAAAGATATATATGTGAAGCAGCGGCCATGAAGCTCATACTTTTCTTTTCTTTAGCTGGCCTAAAAGAATCCAGTATATGAGTTGCCCGGCCCAAATTTTACCTTGAAGATCTGCAGCAAGTTATTGAAAATTCAAACTCTGTGCCAATCATGGACTTCTTCTACACGTTTTTCATTGTAGCTAGAGATCCAGGACTCTGTTTCAGACAAAACTTGTTGCATTTGAGAGCTCTTTCTGACATCTTTTTGGATTTTCATATGTTTCATTGGGATATCCATGAAAAAACAGCAGATTTTCAGACAAAATTTGTTGCATTTGAGAGCTCTTTCTGACATCTTTTTGGATTTTCATATGTTTCATTGGGATATCCATGAAAAAACAGCAGATTTTCAGCCAAATTAAGTGAAAGGGTGTATGCCATGCAATGCACTTTCCTTACAAAAGCAAACTTTATTGTAACTCTTGATCCAGAACTTCGTTTTCAGGTGATTCTTATTTCTTTGGGAATCACCCTTCGAGTTCTTTTCGATGGTGTATGATTTACATCATATTTATGGTCAGATTTGGTAGGGTTTAGTTGAGTTCTTACGGGATCTACACTGTTACTTGGTTCATGTGATTTCATATGTTCTTTGCAAATTAATTTGGACTAGATCTGATTTTAAGGTAACCTTGCTTCAAATTTTTCCACTTCAACTTGCTTTTGTGGTTTGTACAATCTGTGTTTCATTATGGCCAGAAGACATAGTAATAGGACCTTGGCACAAAACCTGGAACACAGTTTTGTAGGAAGAATAATTCCTGCAAAAAATGCACTCATTCTAGTGTCCAGCTTCAAGGTGGCACCCAAACAATGGTGGATGTTTTGCCATCTAAACTATTCGGTCCTTAGCGATCAATGTTGGAGAATAATAACAGATCTAATACTGCATACTGCAGGGATATTTAGTCCTATTGCCAGAGGTATCTTCCCATCATATAGCGTGGGTGACAGTGGCCTATTACGGGGCTATTTAGAGAAGCAAAGGTATCCAGAGATAGGCAGATTGATACATATCAACATGATTTTTTTCATGCTCTGGATATTCAGGTCCAACATTTGCCAGGGGGTGTTCACCTTGAAATCCCGTATGAACCATCTGAGTTATAAGGAAGGAAGGAATGGGTTTTCTTGGAGTGCTTTCGTACGAAAAATATGGAAAAGGTGGTTGTTTATCACATTTGCGACATATTTAAGCATGTACATTTTCGAAATAGGTATTCTTCTAGATTTTTTTGATCGTATAGTAAGGGTTTTCTTGCTACCTTAGTAACGCAGATGGCATATCCATAATGTATTTAGGTGAATCCCCCAGGACATTTTCTGCCTACACCACGTGATGATTTTTAAATATTCATTCTGAGGGATGCTTGACTCGTACATCTATCACAATCTCTACTTCGAGCTGACATAGCCTTTGCAGTTAGCTACAGACCATAATCGTCAGAATTTTATGAAGATAGTGAATGTCTGAGTGCAAACTTCAAAGGTGGTAGTCTCACATGCCAATTGTCATGACTCACATGCCAATTGTCATGACTCACATGCCAATTGTCAGGTGAGTGCGCAAACTTATCCACCCGAATGTATAGTGGAACAGAAACTCCACCGTTAGAGTGATGAGCAAGATCACAACTTAGATTTTTAGAACCTTGAATCTGCTAGGGGTTGAAGAGACGAAAGTGAATGCTCACTTCGACTTGGATGAGGCTATGCAGGTTTCTACTAATGTCATGCATGTACATGTTGGTAAAATTGTAGCTACTTGTTGGTTGGGAGCTGCGAGATCTGATCACCCTCTCTATCTTCTAGTAAGATTTCAGGATGCATTAGTTGACTCCATATTCTTAAACATGGCAATCCTCTCAAAACCAACTTCTTAGTAGTACCTGAATACCACTCTCCTCTTTAGTTTTGTAAGTGTAGACTGTGTAAATAAGAGAAATGGGGCTTCAAAAGAAGTGGATAGTTTATTAAGGAGGCATATCAGTTGTTCTAGACCACTGACCATCCAACCCTTGGTCCAGTTATTTTTAGATACTTGAGTAAGATAGTATTGCATATAATTTTCGACTTGAGTTGCTTTTGGGAAATGTCTTAGTTTCATATGGTCTTTTGCCCATGCTTTGTATCGTCTCATGGTCTTCTTTGTTCTTCATGGACCTTAAAGTTTCTATTCTATTCTATATACTATTCTAGTATGTTATATTCTATTCTATCATATTCTATTCTATTCAAATAGTTTCTTATCACCTGAGACATGATTTGAGGGCATAATTGATACTGTAAGAGGTACCTAGCAAAAGCCAAAAATCTTTTCCAAGATAAAATAAATGTTTTGCAAGCCAGGAGAGAGAAATAAACGTCAGCAGAGGTGGAAATCAGCAGTGTAAATCAGGCAGCTCAGAAGGTGAAAATCAACAGTGTAAATTAGCAGCTCAAAAGGCGGAAGCTTGAGCCAACTAATTCGGATTTGATGCACCAGATGTCCTTGGTCCAGTAGGTTGTGGTTGGTTGCAACATTCGTTTGTTGCAGAGATGTTAGACATATTTGTTGGCTTTGCCCGTTTAATTATGCACCTTACTTCATTCATTTGCACCAGATCTTTTGCCGTCCTTGCACAATTGATCGGCGAGCTGTGCAAACCGGATGAGCGGAATGGAGCACCAAACTTCCATTCCGTGTTATTGTGGAGTGCCACATGTCTACCGGATACTGTAGACATGTAAGCCGTTCATCCGGCTGTCTACTACTGGATGAGCGGAATGGAGCACCAAACTTCCATTCCGTGTTATTGTGAAGTGCCACATGTCGGCAAGGGAATGCACGCCAGACAAAACTGGCAACCGAACTTCTCTCTTGTATGCGCAACTATGAACTGGCATACATAGTCCAAGATTATAAACGTTGCCGAAAAAGTGCAAATATGCCCACCACAAAAAAACATGCAAACGAAGCTCCCTTTGCATGTCGCCTTTTATTTAACGATTCCTTCTTGCCATCTCACTTAGCCTACCATTTCATTTCGTTTTCTTTCTTCCTTTCCCTGCTGTTAGCTATGGCGCTTGCACATTCTATCTGCATTTCTATGCCTTTTTTCGCCCCTTCTCAGGGCGCTCACCTTAAGGTATGCTTAATTTGAATCATCTTGCCTTCTGATGAAAAAGCATGCCTATGATCAGCTCTGTTTTTCATATATGTTAGATAGTCCTTCTGAATGAAGTATATACAGCTTGTAGCATCTCTTTTTCGTTTAGAATCGATAATCTTTTGTGTCCTTGAGTTCAGAATTTGCAGCTGAGATCAAACTTCATAAAATCCGGTGGATTTGGTCATAAAATGAGTCCATTATTCTGTTCTTCTAGGAGGCCGGCCAAAAGGCTCCAGCTCCTATGCGCAATAGTAAGTGTCGGGTTCCGTCCATCTCTTTCCACCAAATTTCTTCGGTTATAGAATTGCTCTTTGCTGTATCTATTCCAGCATAAATATGTATAAGTTCTTTCGATTTTAGGTCTTTTCCAGCATAAGTATATTATACTTCTTTCGATTTTAGGATATGTATACTTCTTTCGATCTTAGGTCTTTTCCAGCATAAATATGTATACTTCTTTCGATTTTAGGACTGGGATATGTTAAAAGAAAAGTAACACAGGTACTTTAATTTCATGCAGGCGGAACCATCAACATTAGAAACAGTTCAGAATGTGATTGCTAAACAACTATCTGTCGAGCCTTCTTCAGTGACCCCGGCTTCAAAATTTGCAGATCTGGGAGCAGATTCTTTAGATACAGTGAGTTCACTATGTAAAGATGTTATGCTGAAGAAATCTATGTAGGAATTACTCTGTTTATGATGTGTTTGCTTGGAACTTAGGTGGAAATCATGATGAATCTGGAAGAGAACTTCAAGATTAGTTTGGGAGAGGAGGGAGCTGAGAAGATTGTGACAGTGCAGGATGCTGCTAACATGATCCAAGAAGTACTCTCTTCTTCCCACAAGAAATAGTTCCCATGCTGTTTTGAAGCTGTTTTCATAATCTCTAGAATGGTCATCTTTAAATTCAACTTCCAGCCCACTTTTGGAAGTGTAAAACACTTTTTTGGAATATCAAATTTGTCCAAAATATTGAGCACACAAAGCAAGAGGTTCTTGAAATTATTAACAATTGGCATGTGGAAAGATACACCCTGTCATTATCATGAAGTAATAATAGGGAAGAGGCTATTATGTCAATATGATACTTTCTTAAATGCTATAATTTTCTACTCTAAAAATTAATCCACCATGGCACAAAAAGAAAGCAAAAAATAGGGGCCACGTCATGTTCGTAATAGCCTCCTCCCTATTATTACGTGGGCCAATGGCTTGGGGGAGCCCATTACGCACTGCTCGGCCTGGCTCGCCCTAACGGGCTTGCCAGGGCCTTACAGGGCATAATGGTCTCCCTCGGGCCATTACCCCTTAGTGTTGGCCTTGTTAGATGTAATGTAAATTTACAAACATGGATGAACATGTTTGTAAGTCTAGTAGTATACTTTTAGTATGTTTGTAAGTCTAGTAGTATACTTTTAGTAGTTTGATGGTTACTAAATGTTAACGTTATTTTAGAATTGAAAGAATATATAGTACTTACAATTTGCCATTAATTTTTTTTTTCTTTCTGTTTTGTACAAGATGAGTCCAACGAAGCAACGAATGATAATAATGCATGGTGGTTTTTGTTGTTTTTCTTTACACAAGCAAATAGGTGAGTAGTTTTAGGTTGCCTTTAAGGGGCAATTGTTAGGGGGGAGGGTCGGTTTCTCATCATATTTGAAGTGCTTAAAATACGGGAGTTTAAAGAGTTGAATTATGTTTAGGTTGGACATTTGGTAGGATCTAGGACTAGGACATCAAAAAAGAATCTTGAGAGTCTACTTTTAAGATAAAACTAGTAAATGGGTGCCCGGCGTTGCCGCACATAAATAATTGTATGCTAACTCGACTCACGCAAGAACTGGAGTTGTTCAAATCCATCTTAAGTGTTCAAAATGATTGACATAAGGCCCCCAAAAATTAACTCGCATTCAAAATCATGATGTAAACCAGTATAAGAGTGGTTTTTACTACATGTTATTCGAAATGTCTAGAAAAACTATATGGCTTTCATAATTACTACTAGTACGATCATAGTTCTTATACTAATTTTATATCTTACACTAGTTTCTTATAATTATTACTAGTTTAGAAGGTGATTTTAAGCGTGCATTGCCAATATTATAATTTAAGATGATTTTACATACTGGTTATATATAGTTTTTAACCTCGTTTTAATCCTCCCAAGTTCTTGATAAACCATGTTTGATTTTGCAAGTGTGCTATGGTTTTTGAAACATGCTTCTTTACTATGCTTGTTAGTAGTATATTATGTTGGTTTATGTTGTTGTTCTTTCAATATACTTGTTTCAATCCTTAATGTCACTATTGACTTTGAGCATAGTTTTTTACGTTAACTTGTAATTCCAACTATTATATCTAATTTTTCCTACTTTTAGAGCGTGATCCTTAATTGTAATTATAAACTTATATTATTATGTACATTGGTTTTTTAGCAGACTTGTCTAACACCTTTACAACATTTGCTGCAATTCTAGCTTGTCCAGGTGACTGTCCATGTTAGCTAAACTTAATACAGTCCATTGGATATGCTTATTTTTCAATCAATAGCTAAGAAATTTTGAAATCTCTTAGAAATTACATGCGGTTCATTTCGACTATACTTCTTCCATAGAACAGGCTCAACTGTATCCTGCATCAACCATATAGTGGAAGTTGTTGGAGCTAAATGATTGGGGCTGACTTGCACTCTTAGACTGAGGCAAGTTAGTTGGCTTTATTCGTATTCTTTCAGATGATAAGTGTAAAGGATGATTTCAGAAATCCCCTGTGCCCTCTTGCAAAAATCAATTGCGGGTTTGGATTTTTGAAAATCTTCAAAATATTCCTTCCAGCATATTTTAGCCGGATCAATGGCCTTGCAAATCAGCATGAAGCTTAAATTTAGGATAGTGCCAGAAAGACCTTTCAAACTGCAACATCATTTGAGATTGCCATTATATTGATAACTTGCATCTCTTTCAGTCAACCTGCTTGAAGATCATCATGAAGCCATAGTGCCCCACCTCGTATGAGATGCTATAAACATCAGCAATTGCAATGAAGCAATGGCAACCATCATTTACAAGGCCAGTATGCACATGCAGAAAGAAGTATCATGAATGTGGTATTATTTTCTCTTGCTGCTTCACCATGAATAGTTCAAAGACTTCTAAGGCATCCTTTCCATGGCCATGTTGTGTATGTGTGGCAAGCATGGTAGACCATGACACTACATCACGATAATGCATTGCATCATCAAGACGTCCACATTTGCCATATGTATTAAGGAGTGTACTACTCATAATGGAATCCTTTTCATAGCCACACTCCAGAATATGAACATGGATTAGCCTCCCTTGTGGTAAACTACCAAGACAGTTAATTTATTTTTATTTTTTTTGTTCTGAGCACTTGTAAATATTCAATTCAGCAATGAAAAAAGCGTATTACAAAAAATTGTGCACACTCAAGTTTTTTATGCGATTATAGTAACTTAGGTATTGTGGTATGTAGAAAGATCATACGGCGTGAAACTAGATACTTGCTTGTAAAAAGCATATGAAAATTGCGCGTCGTGTGATAAGTTCTTCCAAAAAAATGAAAATATTCTTCTACTTAAAGTATCCAGCTCATCTCATCGAACAATGCAGCACTCGACACGTGTGGCAGGTCGACTGTATTTAATATAGTCGATCTTTAATGTAGTCGAGCTACAAAGTGTATAAATGAACTCCTTTTTCAATCCTTGCATTGCGTTATTTGCACGGATTAGAATACTAGCGGCATCCTTTTCAAAAATCATCCCCTCTCACATCTATGGCCGCCTCGTCCTTCACTGCTGTGAAACGAAAACGTGCTACTTTCGAAATCACCTTTGGGTATTGTTTTGGGTGTTCTAGCCAAGAGATTGAAAGAGCAAGATGGTGTGATAAAGGAAAATGCGTCTATCGTTCAGCAGAAAGAAGAAGAAAATGAATTCATCCTCCTCATGCTTCATAGTCAAGAGAAGCAGATTAGGCGGTTAAACCCAAGGCTAGACAGTAGAGAATGCCCCAACAACTGTGCGGAGGTTGTTATGACTGCAACTAGGTTGCTTGTAGCAGTGGAAGAGAAATCGTGACGTGAGCAGGACATGTATAAAGAGATGGTGGACACTTTAAAGGAACGTCTGGATGGGGTAATTGCACACCTCAGAAGATATGATATAGATGAAGATGAGGAGTAGCTAGCATTGGAGCAACAATGACTCCACGTTTTATTTTTATTTTCATGTTTATGTTATTTTCCAATATGAATAGAAGTAATGTCTTCTCCATTGGTAGTACTCTTTAGATGATCACACCATGCAAAAAAAATAAAATGTAGAAAAATAGCACATGTAAGTTTTCGTGCCATATGATCCGTAGTTGATCATACGACGCGAAAACTACTTGTACGGAATAGAATGCAGCCAAGTGCTTTGCGTCGTATGATATTACTATGCATTATATGTAAGCTTTACTTTGTTTCTTTGACCTCCACAGTTGCAATGATTGTGGAGCAGTAGAATGCTGCCACGCAAGCTTACGCTTCCTCTTTAGCATAACGACAATTGTGTTTACCACTTCAGATTTACTTTTAACGCAACTTTCTTGTCGTATTGAGCAACTGCCCTTCTATAGAACCATTCCATCATCTGCCTTAGAGGGTTGATTCCTGCATGTCCACCCCTTCTAAGTGTTCCGATGAAATGCTATTTTTGCTTGCTTGTGCGACTTCTCCATGCCTTGTGCACTCCAAAGCGCCAGACTGCCGTATTTTCTAAAAAACCAAGAAGCATGAGCCCAAAAGATGTGCAAATATTATGTGACTTCACTCTCTTCCCATGCATCTATGAAAGCCCTAATGAACTTAGTATTTTCTTGCACGAACATTTTCGCATCTTCTTTTGTAAGATCCATTCACTGAATGTGTGGGAACAGTTCAGACAATGCATCCCATGCTTCTTTCTTCCACAATGCAGAGTGCACTCCATCCATACGGTCTTGTTCTGCATCAACCAGCAATTTTCTATATTCATATACCTTTTCAAATATTGTTCTGGTTAGAAGCCTCTTTAGTGTTTGTTATAAAGCGGCGAGGCTTCAACCCTTTAATTGACACCTTACGAGGCACGCTTGTTCTTCCTGCTTTTTCTCATCAAGCTCTAATTTTATGTTGCCACCATGCAAACCTGCTTCAGACAACACCTTTTCAACTCATTTAATTCCTTCTTCCCTCTCTTCTTTTCTTTTGTCTGAAATATTCCACACAAATCTGCAATTCAAAAATATCATCTTGTCAATGATTCTAACAAAAGCGTAAGTGCAAAAGTGGACTCTCTCTAATGGAATTGGAAAATACTATGGAACATAGTATCCACTTTATGTCTATTCAGAGGATTCGCTTGGTTAAGGGACAATGTTGAAAACGTCCTCCCAGTGGTCGACTTCCTTGCATAATTGCAATATAGACAACGTTTGCTTGTTCCTTGTCCTCCACCACTTACATTGTACATTGCCTTTTCTGTTTTCAAATCTGAAGCCAAGTGAAAAATGACTCTGTAAGATCCGTATTGATCCACTTGCAAGACTTCCCCTCCCTCAAATCCAGATATCAAGCTCGGGATGTCGGTTTGGTTGAACACCCACTTCAGTACCTCGTGGGTCTCCTTCTGAACCTTAAAGAGACCTAACCACCAGGTATCATCTTCAGATTGACAAGAGAATCATTTCTCAGAGGTCTCCTCCTCCTCCTCCTCCTCCTCCTCCTATTATTTAGCATGTGCAACTGCGCTCTTTATTGCCTTATTCATGATGAATATGAATACTCTCTCATATTTCTCAAACTTTGTAAGCTCCATTTCGTCTAGCTTTATGCATCTAATCGTCCATTAGTTTCTTCAACAAATATTTGACCAAAAATTGTAAGAGGCTCACTAGTCCAACCCAAAGATTATTGCGTTCGTTCATCCCAACTATATCACAACAATCCTTTTCATTCTTTTGCTTTATAGGTATGGCAGGTGTTGCCCCCACTGGGCAACATACTGACCATTATTTTTACTTGAGTTGTCAGATTTTGCAGATTGAAGACCTTGATAGGAGACATTGATGTTGAAGTCAAATTTGAGAAAAGTGAACTTATTTTATAAGCCAAACTATGCACTAGAAGACTCTGGGATATGAAGTTTGGAAGATATCTATTTGGAAGATAGAGTTTGGAAGACCCCATGGTACACGGTTCCTAATTCTTGACATTTTTCTATCTCCCTTATATTCCATTATGCTTCACTATTTTCACCACTGCACCTTTTTGTTTAGCCATTTTCTTTCCCATCCATTTGTTATCCCTACTCTTGCCATGGTTGCCCTAGAGAGTTTTTGCCTAGCCCTTTTGCATACCACTTCTATCTTCCATTTCACCACTCTAAGTTATTTGCCCCCTTTGTTTTTGTTGTGATTCTCGTTTCCAAACCCTTGCAAAATGCTTTCTAGCTTTGCCATGTTTGAGCCACTTTTTTCTCCCAAATTCCCTACATGAGAAAATCTGATTTTGATCTCCAACCATTGTTTAAAGGCTTTATACACGTATATGAGAGATATATGCAAAAAAATACAAGGACAAATTCGGGCTCCTATCACGAAATACGGTTATGAACCCTAAAATTCTGGAATTCAGCTCAAATCATGCCGAAATCGCTGCCATTGATCCCGAAACCTGCCTATTCTTGCATTCTTGGAACCAAAATCAAGAATAAATACATGGGGATTGATCACAGAAGCTTTTTGAAGACCCAGGGGTATTGAAGCGTGATTGATCAGTGCTGTAGATGATTACCTAAAGAGATCCAAGCTTCCTGAGCATTCCTTAGCCATTGGCAATGATTCATGGCTAAAATTCTTCCATAAATTATTTTCCCAAGATTTTTACCT
>JAANSK020186434.1:0-14699 GCA_011763485.2 Isoetes engelmannii
GAAACTCCGAAGCATAAACTGAGGCTGGACGTGAACCTTGCCTGAGGTTGCTAAGCTTAATAACTGCAGTCCGCTGGCGGTCTGTATCTCCAAAACAAGCCTCAAGTTCTGTATGTAGCAGATGTCAACAGATAATATCACATGAAATAGTTAGTGCACTTAGCTAAGGCATGTTGCTTGACCGTGCCCGTTTCTGGGCCCGGTCCCTTTCCACTCTAGCCATAGAGTTGCAAACCATTGGTGAGTTGTTCTTTACTGAGCAATCTCTTGATAACAACACCTGTGCCATCATGTTCACCTTTAACATGAGCAGTGTCAAAGTAATTCCATACTATTTTCTTGTCATTCATTGTGTAATACCTGCCTAAATAGAAGAATGGTTTTGCTGACCTAAATTATGATGAGCAGCCATCACTCCATACCCAATGCTTCTTATACTCTATACTCTATTCCTTAAGCCATGCAACATGCTTTTGTAGGCAATGCTCTACAAATAATGAGTCATGCACTTTATCATCAAAAATGTAAAAGTGAGCCTCTTTTTTAATCTTTCTATCATTGTTTAGTCTATTCCTGATCTGCTCCAATCTACTGTTCTTTTTTTTCTTCTTTGGACATTCTTCTTCTGTCTGAACATGAACTTCAATATCTGCACTCTTGTCATGTCTGTATGTTATGTGAACAAGTATAGATACATGGTCTGTGTGCCAGTGCATTGACTGTGGCTCATTCTGGGTCTTGATGCTATAATTCTCTGCAAAGTCAATAACAGATACAGTTGTATGTTTTGGAAATGATGACACACACTGTATAAATTGATTGGCCTGCCAATGTGTTGTGTAATTATGTGGAACAAAATCTGATATTACCTTCTTCACATCCTCTTGGAACTCTTTTGGACTTCTTTCTTAGTGCACTAATCTTAAGACATGTTTGTACCGCAAAGCCTTTCTTGGATCCCTGAATTCTCTATCTTGATCCACATGTTGCTTTTCAAATGTCTTCCATTGAACTAGTACGGTGCCTATGCCATCCATTTCCTGTGGACATTTTTTAATTCTATCCAATCCACATTGTTTACATGCCAACATCAGACACTTATAATCAAACCATTCCTCCTCCTCACCCTTGCTGCAAACCACTTATCTCTATAAACCACTAATGCACTTGATTATTTTTTCCTTGGCTGCACATTCTGGGCTAGGGCCACAAACATCACAATTGCATTTGGGCATAAGCATGCTACACTCTACCACTTTTGAAACCTCCAAAAGTACCTGCATTTGGTACTTCTGGATTGGGTATGCTTTCTTGTTCTTTTCATCAAAACTAGTTCAAACGTTCAAAATAAAAGTCCAAACCATATTAAGATTCAAGCTTGAGATAAAGACAATGTCTTTAGAGGTTAAAATACATGCATCCAATTTTATATGAACCATTGGCAATATTATTAATCTGTTAAGGCTACTCCCCTAACATAAAATATTATCAACCCGTGATTATCACCTCCCCGTGGCTTCCACCTTGGTTCTTAGTGGTTGCTACCTACTCATGGGTCACATAATTCTTGGTTATCACCTACTCGTGGACCAAGTCAGTTCTTGGTTACCACCTACTCGTGGACCAATTCAGTTCTTGGTTGCCACCTACTCGTGGACCAATTTATATCTTGGTTACTACCTACTCGTGGACCAATTCAATTCTTGGTTGCCACCTACTCGTGGACCAATTTATATCTTGGTTACTACCTACTTGTGGACCAATTCAGTTCTTGGTTACCACCTACTCGTGGCCAATTCAGTTTGAGGTCCGCACCTACTCATATGTCTCTTTCTGTTGTGACTACCACCTTCTCGCGGGTCACATTAACTCGTGATTGTCACCTACTCGTGGATCACTCACTTGTGATTACCACCTACTCGTGGGTCACTGGATAAACATAATTCAATTTGAAGTTTGCTCTCAAGTTTAGCTTTGTTCTTAGAATTCCCGAAATATCAGTTCCCTTTTCTCGTATCTCCTTAAAAGGCCACACATCTAACTCCCTAGATTGATCCACAAAACTATCTCATGTCATGAATCACTTAAGAACTGCTTTAGTCAAAACTTGAGAAATTGTCCAAGTTCTTGTTTCATTGGAATTTCCTTCTTTGTTGCTTGTTGGATTCCAACATTCTTCAAAACTATTAGATTTGCTTCACAATCACAACAAAGATCATGACAATAGTTCCACTTCCCATAGTTCTAGGAGAGAATCGAAACCGCGTTCTGATACCAATTTATACGTCATGTGGGCTTGTACATGACGCTAACTTTGGGTCAAGTTGCTCCATCCTAAAGTTTCTATACTTTAGTGGGAAGTTTTACATAAGTGTTCGTATGTAATGCTTTGCCGCATTGCTATGATCTTCGTATCTCTGCAGTATACCCCTTTGACTTTCAGATGTCGAAACATGAGCATTGACTATTTTCTTGTCCAGAATTTCAACCAACATGGTCCTGGCTATAAGGTTTTATTTAATAGCATATATTAGATAGCCAATCTCTTCTATTGGCGGCCTACCTAGAGGGGGAAAGAGGGAAAAAAAAAAGATTACAATTATTTGTTTTATATATTTCAACTACCAATTTAAAGATCTCACTCTCATCTACAAGTTTTGTCAATAATACTTTCTTATTTGATTGGCCACAAAAAAGGGGGTTATTACTCCTTTCGTCAAACACCCTGTTTTTAGGGGCATTTTAGTTAGAACATTTTGAAAAATTAGTTGCCCAAATGGAAAAAGGGCAATCTGTGTGATTTTTAAATGTTGGTCCTTTTGTGAAGGATGTGTTCCGTGTGGTTCCTTAAAAACCAAGAATGTCTCGGCCAAGAAACGCAGAATGTAGTTGCAAATGTAGCGCAACATATTCTCTCTGCCTCGAGGAGGAGGAGGAGGAGGAGGAGGAGGAGGAGGAGGAGGAGGAGGACCTTATTAACATCCTAAAGAGGCGGAGGTGGATAGCATTTTTATTATAGATTATGGGTCGTGTCTCCATTCACCTTACATTGCATGAGTGGAAGGCAAGAACATATGGGACTTCCACCTTCCCCTTTAGAGTTTGGTCGTCTATCAATATGGTTAGGGTTGATATCATGTCAAACTTAAAGCCCAACAATGATGGATATGATCCTAGTTGTCATATGAAACAAAAGACACATGTCTCATAATGTTAGTTCTAGTCATCAGTGACTTGGATAGTTGTGGATCAGAGGACATGGCACATCCAACGAGATAAGGCCTTTCTCCAAGGATACAGTAAGGAGGAGAAGGATTCTTGAAGGCCAATTGCTAGATGCACACATAACACAATGCATATTCACAGAAAAAAAGAAAAGAAAAAAGTGCCGACGTGTTTTCTAAACAACCCTTAGGGTGCTTTCTCATGGGCCTCCAACCTCAAAGTTTTCTTGAGGTCCAGATCTTGACGTGCAGGTTCCCATGGATGCCTCAACCCGAAGAACTCAAGTTTCTGACCTGAGTCCAAAGTAATCCTCAAGCATTTCTGAACACCCAGGTTTTGGACCTGGCAATCTATTTTCAGTTCGACAATCAGCACACAACTAAGCATAAGAAGAGTGACATTAAAATCTGCATCTAATATGTTGAATTGTCTTTTGCTATAATAAGCAAATTTGACCCTTTAGTTTTTCAAATAGGCAATGTGTTAAGTTAAGCAAGAGGCCGAAAAATATAGATGAAGTCTAAAGGAAGCAACAATGTGCATTATTTCAATGTTGGACAAGAAAGTTTGGCCCCTAATACTATACCTATACACAGTAAAAAAATGTCTAATTTTATTTTGGACTACCTATTACTATTCAAGGCAATAACTTTTCCCTTCTTTTCCCTATTTGTGCTGCTGCTCTGCTCGCTCTGTTTTCTTTTCGAGGCGCCGGAGCCCGCATCACATCTCCAGATCCATTTATTGCAACAAGCTAAACGGGTTCCAGCTGATCTTTTTATTTCAAGCTGCTTCTTTTCTCAGATTGAGCCTCCTTTTTTGGCCTCTTTCCTGGTAGCTCGTATGGATCAGGATGCTTTGATCTCTGACTTTTACTTCTCAAATTCTGGATTTGGGGCTTCTTTTCCTGATAAATCTCTAGTAAGATAGTATCATTGTGGGTTTGTTTAAGTATCCACTTTCCGAATTCAAGTGAACATTTCATAAACTATCTCGAAAGATCTTATTGTGGGGTTTAAGATCTATAATAGATAATAGAATAGAGGCTTCCATGGTCGATATTTGAGCCAACCGGATAAAATGGAGCAGCCTATTCAGCGTGTAGGATCGGGTCCTGGTGGAGTAAATGATTCTTTGGCCGATTACAGGCCGGGAAAGACATTGGGGATTGGGTCCTTTGGTAAAGTAAAAGTAGCAGAACATGTTCGAACAGGTCACAAGGTCGCAATAAAAATACTGAATCGGAGGAAGATCCGTCAGATGGATATGGAGGAGAAAGGTTCGTGTCTTTTACAGCATGAATTGAGTTTCCTGGTTAGGGTTTATTTTCTCTGGCGTAGATTGATATGAAATCATGCGTGGAGTTAGCAGTAGATTGCGAAGCTATCTGAAATTGATAGTGCATGAGCAAATCCTTACCAGCTATCATAATTCAGGGAAATGCTATTTCACAACCTTAGGTTAAGCATATGATAAAAGTTATGTGATTCGCTTTCATACAAGTTAGACATCACTTACCTTAACATATTAAATGACGACTGCTCAAGATTGCACATTTGTAATTTATGTTTATGCTGTTGTAATTTAAAACGAAAATTTTTGTTCGTATTGTTCTTATATTTCCAGCCATATGTACTTCTTACCAACTGTATGTATTTCTGATGAAGCCTTGTTCTTTCAGTTAGGAGAGAAATTAAGATTCTGAGGCTATTCATGCATCCTCACATCATTCGACTTTATGAAGTTATAGAAACTGCTTCAGACATTTATGTGGTAATGGAGTTTGTGAAGTCTGGGGAGCTTTTTGATTATATTGTTGAAAAAGGTCGTTTAGCTGAAGAGGAAGCCCGTCGATTTTTTCAACAGGTTTGCAAGTGTGTTTTGTTTAGTAATCGAAATTATTGTAAATTGGTCTCATTGGCATTTAAATTGGTCTCTTTAGTATTTTACGGTACTTTGATCTCATCTTGATCTTTCTATGATTTAAGGATAAAAGCATAGCTGACTATTCTTGGATCACAAAATTATCTCGTTCTCGTGTTTTACAGATTATATCAGGAGTGGAATACTGCCATAGAAACATGGTAGTTCACCGCGATTTAAAGCCAGAAAACCTTCTACTTGACTCCAAAATGAATGTGAAGATTGCAGATTTTGGTTTAAGCAACATCATGCGTGATGGGCATTTCTTAAAGACTAGCTGTGGGAGTCCAAATTATGCAGCCCCAGAGGTACTGTCAAGAATAGTCCATAGACTAGAATTTTTCCTTTAAGAAAATGCTCAATATATTGTCTGCTGTTGATTGGCCCTAGGTTATCTCAGGAAAGCTGTATGCAGGGCCAGAGGTCGATGTGTGGAGCTGTGGGGTTATTCTATATGCACTTTTGTGCGGGAGTTTACCTTTTGATGATGAAAACATACCAAATCTTTTCAAAAAGATAAAGGTGGGCTTTTGTTATTAGTATTGTGTCGTTAGAAATTCTTATCTATTTGATGTGTGCAGGGTGGTATATATACCCTTCCTAGCCACCTGTCTGCTGGAGCAAAAGACCTTATCCCGCGCATGCTTCTTGTTGATCCCATGAAGCGTGTTACTATTCCAGAGATTCGTCAACACCCGTGGTTTCAAGCCCATCTTCCTCGTTATCTTGCTGTTCCTCCTCTGGACACTTTAGAACAAGCAAAGAGGGTATACTTCTGAAAATATTCTTTATACAGGCAATTGTAGAAGAGTCTATGCTAACTCGATGTTTGCCAGATCGATGAGGATATACTGCAAGAGGTTGTGAGGCTTGGTGCTGACAGGAGTTCGTTAGTGGATGCCCTAAGAACCCGAGTACAAAATTCGGTACATGCCCTTTGACTGAGAAAGAACTGAGCAAGCACAGAATTTGTTTCTTATGTTTGCTCTTTATTGCTATTTCAGGAAACAGTGACTTATTATCTCATGTTGGATAACCGGCGTCGCATCTCTAATGGTTACCTCATGGATGACTTTCAAGAAACAAGAGTAAGCGTCCTACATTAGAGTCCCAGATTTGAACCCCTCCATGGTTTTTGTTTTTCTCTGGTAATCCAAAGCGCCTAAAAGGATACTCTTTCTATCTTGTCCTGTTAATGGTGTGTTCTAATCTGGCCATAATTGCAGCATCTGTTGTAACTCAATGAACATGGAATGTGGTCCTGAACATTTTTAGCAGGAAAGTATCTGTAGTTTGAAAAGGGCAAATATAGAAATTATATTTTTGAATAGAATTATATTGTCAGAGCTATCCCCTTGTTAGGGTGCTATTCTAGTACCTTCGAATTTTGAGGAAGTCAATGGCTTGTCAGTTTGTTTTGTGAACTGCTCTTGTTAATTGCTTATCTCATTCCACCAGAACGTCACCCTAATGTAATTTCACACATTACACAGTTAGCTCTAGAATAGTTTAGATTAATTTTTATCGTTCGAGGCTTGTGGAAGTTACTAGATTGCCTATGGTAGAAGTTCTTGAAAGTGGCAGGTGTTTTTACAATCACTCTTTCGTATGTGGGTTTCCAAATATTTAGCACTTGAATGATATTTCTGCTCGTGAAAAGGATACATGCAGTAGCCATAAAGTGTCTGATGAAAGATATGATCTCAGGATGCTATGCCGCAGAGTCCACATACTCCAGGAAGACCGTATCAACCAAATGCAGTTCGTCGAGGCCCTTCTCCAGGAGAAATATCTCGATTTCCAGCTGAAAGAAAATGGGTTTTGGGTCTTCAGGTACTGTTACTGTATTTCTATTTCATAAGTACAGTATCCCTTCTCAAATCTGGCATGGTTATTTTTTCTGATGGAGCATATGCATGTAGACTCGAGCTCATCCACGGGAAATAATGACAGAGGTTTTGAAAGCATTGCATGACCTGGATGTCTCTTGGAAGAAAATGGGTCATTATAATGTGAAGTGTCGATGGATTGGTCCAAGTGCAAGGCGACATGATGGTGGCTCAGAGAATAATCTTGGAGATACACCTATGGTGCCAAGTTCCCCTATTCCAGGTTCTCCCATGGTTACAGGATCTCCGTTGCTTCCACAATTCTTTCATGACCATGGTGTTGCTGTCAACGATGCAATGGCGGGAAGGAGCGTTGTGAAATTTGAGGTTCAGGTACGGCCATTTTGTGTAAGGAGAAATGGAGTTGGATGGCAAATTCATGCCTGTTGACTATTTTGATTCTTATTGCAGTTGTACAAATTGAGAGAAGAGAAGTACCTGCTTGACTTACAAAAAGTTGAAGGACCGTTTTTCCTGTTTCTTGATTTCTGTGCTTCCTTCCTTGCGGAACTCCGTGTGCTTTAGTTTCACACTTGTTAACGAGTTGCTCTCATGTTGCTCTCATGTATACAGAAGCCGGTGTTTGATGTGTATCACTTATTTGTGGCTTTGCCTAGCCAAGTTTTGTTCAATGTTTATGGGCAATGTATGATCCTTGTGTCTGAATATCTTTCTGATAGAACATGAGAAATGGCAGCTGTTCTATGGGGCCATTAACCCCTTTTTTGGGCACAAACGCAAGTGCTGGTTTACATGAGACAACATTACAGCTTCCGTGAAGAGTGGAGTGATCTTGCAGAATTATATTTCTCAATGGAGTTTGTTACCCAAAATCTCTTCTGATCTTTTGTAGAGAGACACTACAATGAATTTGTATGCAGGTAGTGAAGCATGCCCCATTATCATACGGAATCACAAATTGAGTTTTTGATGATTGTGACTTTCTAAACTAAATAATGTGAAAAATCTTACATAAACAACAAAAGGAACATAACATGATAGATGATTGTGTAGACCTTTATTTTGCGCCATTCTCGAGATGTAGTTATTAAGGAAACGTACTCAAGATTATCGTTTGGGGTGTCTAAGAATTTTTCGTGGCTGTCAGATCACGGCATCAACTAAAGGATATACCAAAAGCATAGATCACGCCCATTCATTTGAAGTCAAGATGGGGTCAATTTGACCCCAAATTGTAGGGGCTTATGAGAAAAGCAACCATTGAGGCACTTATTGTAAATACAGCTGCATCATACAGAATACAAGCAACATCATAGCAACTAAACCTGCTGCTTTGAATCCACCAGATCAGAAACTGTATATGAAATAGGGAAAACCCACAGGAAGCAAGGGAATCGAACCCCTGGCTAAGAACCATCCCTCCTTATCACACACCGCCCTTCACAACCAAGCCATGAACTTAAATTGCACATATTTAAGTTAAATTGCACAGATTCAACATGAAGAAATCTGTGCCATTTAAGTTCACACTTAAGCTTTGTTGTGAAACATGCATATTTGAATCCGAGTTGAGAAGAAAAACTATGAGAACTGACAAAGGCAAAAACAGACTAAAGCCAGCTTAAACTTGAGTTCGTGGAAGAAGCTGGAAAGAATTCTCACATAAACATCAAAGACTGTCCAGTAGGTACTATCATAAAAGAACCATACAGGCATGAATCTTCTAAACTTTCATGTTTGAAATACAGAGCAAAATCTCTGAAATTTCAAGGTGCAGATATTATCATGAACGTAAATTGCACAGATTCAAAATGAAGAAATCGATATCTAGTAAAATCGTGTAGAAAACTGGCCATGTTCGTTCAAATTGCACAGATTGAACCTCTGTATCGGATTTTTCACACCTCCGCAGTGGATCTAGGGTTGTTCAGAAGAAGCAGAAGCCATCGACCCAACAGTAGCGGGGGCCTTCGCAATCCTTGCAGCAGGGATAGGAAGACGTATTTCAGAGGAGGATGCAGCATACTGCCAAAAATTGGTGAACCCTGGAGCAAGGAGCGGCGGACCTGAGTAAGGCGCTGGATCAGATTTGAGCTAGGCGCTGGCGCTTAGAGTGGACGGCTCAAGGGCCACGGTCTTTACATGGTCTTTAAAAAATTTAGAGGGTCCTAGTTAAATATTATACGGAGGATGGTTAAATATTATACGTAGGAGGGTCATGGGATTTTTGTATTAGGGAAAATTCATGGATTGAAGATTCCTGGTGGGAATTCGCAGGTGGTGCCGCTGCGAGCGGCGGGAGCCGGAGCAGCGGCGCGCCTGCGAATTCCCACCTGGAATCTTAAACCCATGAATTTTGCCAAACATGGCCTAAACCTGCTTGAAATTATCCCTTCCGGCTAAAATTTTAGGGTGTTTTCAGTGAGGGGAAAAGACCCTAAAATTACTGAAAAAACAAAACAGATGTAATCTTAAGTAATTTCAAGCTGGTGTAGGTTACGCTAGCATAAAAAATAAGAGCATATGGGTTTTCCTTGACAGTAATGTAGTCAATCAATATAGTGTAGTCAATCAATATCGCCTTGGATTTTTCCTGTGCAACCCTACAACACATAGCGCTACTCTGTAGTAGGTGTCGTGAGCAAGGTACTCACCATCTCATCCTCCTCATGCTTCTATACGTCGAAGGTAACGCATTATTTATACTTTACCTGATATGAGTTCAAACCAAACAAAACCAAAGAAGGCGTTCGATTTTCGAACCGAAAACAAAGCTGGATTGAGATAAAAAGCACCGCCGTCCGTGGGACTCGAACCCACGACCACGTGGTTAAAAGCCACGCGCTCTACCAAACTGAGCTAGGACGGCTTCGTGTTATAAATTTATCCTTGCAAATAGATATTTCGATATCACTTTTGTAAGATACTTTAGCTGAGCGGTTTTACAGTTTGGAAGTCAAGTAATTTTGACGCATGAATAAGAATTAATTTTGAAGGCAACCCTCAATGCGATAGAATATTAGTTTGATGGGTTGGATTGATGGCACGTTGTGGGCTTTGTTACTGCCTTCAATCATCCAACAGAACAGGAGCAAAATTGTTAGGATCCCACCGCATCTGGATCTGCTCATAGATTCGTCTTTCACGGTTCTCATATAATCATTTTTCCCTTGTTTTTTATTTTGTCGTGGTGTCAAGGTGCGGTTGTGTTTCTATCCTTTCCGAAATTTAGATCATGTTCCTGCTTCAGATCTTCACATTTTCCTGATATGTGAATAAATTTTGGGGATTTGTGGTTTCAAATCCACACAAAAATCTTTTTGAAGCTCTGTCGGATGCAAGGCATCGGGATTTCTTATGTATTCAAGCATTTAGTGGTCATCCAATGGTGCATAAGGCTTTTGATCTTTTGAATAATTAGTTGGAAAAACACTATATTACCACTTCAATGGTTACAGTTTTGGAGCTCTAACTTGGCACGCCTTCCTTACCCACCACAAGTTGCGGATTGTTTTTTGCTTACATAGAATAGAATAGAATGGAATAGATTTTTTATCGTACAATTCATATGCTAGGTCTTTAGTCTGGTACAATCATGAGACTCCATGCTTTGCTATTCAAGAATACCACCCAATGAATTGGGAAATTTACCAAAGGGAAATTTCCAAATATACCCTTGAAGTTAACGACTATTTCAAATTTGCCCCTCAAGTTCTATTCATTCCAAAAATACCCTTTCTAACTAAACTAATATACCTGCAATATTGAGTTTTGTATTGTGGGAGGGCTTTTCTTACATGGTTGGGACTATGATTCTTGGCACGTATTGTTTACAAAATCGTATATTTTGTCATGTTTGACGAGCTTTATTGCATTTGAAGGTCGTATTTCTATTTTTGGGTGTTTTGGATGGGTTTTTTGTTTCAATGGTTAATAGAGAGGGAGGTGTGCTGTCATTTTTTTGAACAGAATTTTCAGGGCATTGATAAGATATCATGCTGGTTTCTAATTTAGGCTTTCCGATTTTCTAGGGGAGGGCAAGGGGAATTCATCTAGAAGACCCCCCAAAACCATATGAAGGGGGTGTTTTTGAGATTGCGTCGTATGTATACCTACGACACAAAATACTTTCTTTTTTTTGAAATTTTTTGTAGAAGAACGGAGAGGGGGTGTGCTTGGGGGGGAACCAAGTCCAGTATGATACGAGAAGGGGTTCCTTGTCTTGTTCAACAGCCTATTCCTAGAGGAATCAACAAGGTTGCTTAGGCTTTGGCTAATTATAAACAGCCTTGGATTATGCTATGTTGTGTGTGCGTTATTTATTACTTCATGCTACTTGACTGTCACTTTGGCTGGATGACATGATTCTTCTTGGGATTGCAAGAACTATATTTTTTGACATTTGCATATAATAAATGAAACTTAATGTTTGAGATTGCACACGAAGAATACGAAAGGCTTATATATTGAACAAACATTATACTACAACTCAATTTCAAAATCAATTTTCTAGTAACTATATGAACATAAACAAACTTACAAATACATATTGGGGCATATGTAATGTCCACAATTAAAGGTCGTATCCGAGGGGTTCTTATTGATAAAATACGTATAAAGTTGGAAGGGTGTACATGCCTGCAAAATTCAAAAATCGTATGCTAGGGGTTTTCCATTACAAAAGTGTCGTATATAGGGGTTTTTTTTGCCACCCGATGTACGCAGGTCGCATATCCCCTATAGGATAGATGCACCCCCATGGTGGGACGGGTTCTTTGTGCAAAGAAGGGGCGGGCCGCGTTGGGCTTCAGGCGCTTTAGGCTGTGAAGAGATCACTCATTTTGCCTTCCTTTTGTCGTGGGTTTCGTTGCTCTTGTGCAGGGATCCGTACTAGTGAAGGCCTAAGGAAGATTTGATTGGCTGTCTGTGGGTTCAAATCCCATATTCCTACAATAGATCTCATTTCACTTCCTATTATTTTTTCACGGAAGAGATTTCTTTCGCTGCAGGGTATCAAATCAGAAGTTGGGATGCCCGAATCGTCCTGTCCTGTTTCCGGCAGAGCTTGTTGGTAGGGCTGGCTCTGGCTTCATGCTAGTGCTGGCTTCATGCTGCTGCTAGAATGGAGGGGATGTGGAAATGAAGATGCTTTTTTTTTTTTTCCTTTCTTAAGTTTTATGGTTATTTTATTGGGTTTGATTTGAGTTTGTAGGGGCCATATATTTCAAACCATGTGGCCAATTTGCACCTGCTCCAGCACCGGAATGCCAGTGCGGTGGTCATCAGACGTCAGCATGATCCCAGTCTTATAGAGTCCAAGAAGAGGAGTATGGCAGAGTAGATAGCATGCCATGTTCCCCCTGTAAAATAGTTGTTTGTGGTTGTGGATGCATGTTTGTGATATAAATGGGTCTGTACAAAGGTTGTGGTTTTAATAAAAAATGAGTTTTGGCAACCTTGTATGTAATCGAGACCTTAGGAAGTGGCATTCGCTTTTTTATCCAGAAAAATGTTGGGCGTCGATCTGGTATCAAACCCAGCATATGATTTGCATTAATGGCTTCGATTCGGCCCTAGGATCGCAACTCATGAATACGAATATAGTTAAGGGTATTAGATTCACTAATTCCAAGAATACCCTTGCGTTTTTATGCACTATTCCAAATTTACCCTTCACATTTTTGAAAATTCCAAACATACCATTTAATCAACTACGAACACATTAATGAACTTTGAATGAACCAATACTTTTCCAAATCACTTTCAAAGATTATAGAGTTCCAGAATTCAACTCTGCAACGACTACAATGAAGAGGACATTTTTCCTTGCCATTATCCTCTGTTCAGATTCTTCTCTTCTTGGGCGTCCTGGAGGCCTGCGCGTCTTGAGTGGAAGCAATTTCCCATCTCCTTCTTCTTCTTGCCATTGTTCTCTTGGAAGAAGAGGATGGATAATGTGAGAATAGGTGTCACATTATGCTCTCAATGTGTATGATTATTGATTCGTTAAATCTTCTTTTGGCCTCCATTGGATATCTCCAACTCCCCTTCCCACCCATCCGTCTCTATCAATACAGCACAACAAGATATATTGTCTTTGCCTCGAATTATTTACAAACAACCATGATGTTGGATTTTGTTTATCTCTCTATATGCAACTCAAGATTTAGAGCAATGCACAAATATGCAGTTCAGAGCAAACCAAGTGTTGTGTAAAACCTTCTAAGTATGTTGTATTATAAAAAAACCATACAACAGTTGTTATTATCACTAACCATTCACGACCATGAAATGGCCCACATAAAAATTTATAAAACCAAATCTTATCTTCCAGCATCAATAGCTACAGATACTACTTCGACTCATTGTATTGATCTGTACAATGGTGATAGGTTACAGACGTGCTGCAGAAATTACTTGGGCTCAACGATTACGGGGATTTGGAATCCCCCACTGTAATCAAAAGATGCATCTGCAGATTTTGTGGCTGGGGTCGGAGGACCTGTGCTTGCAACTTCCACGCCTTCATCATAGCTGCTTACATTTGCTAGCAGAATTTCAAGCTCTTTAACCACCTCACCCATTGTAGGACGAGGATCTGCTAAATCATTCACGCAATCTAAAGCCAGCCTCACGTATTTCTCAAGGTCGCCAAGTGTGTAATTTCTCAGGCGAGGATCCAGTAATTCCACTACTTTATTTATGCCAGCAGTCTCTAGTGCAGTCCTCACTTCACGTACAATGTACTTCCCTTTGTCTATGGGTGGTTTGGCAGAGATTATCTCAAGAAGCACAACACCAAAGCTGTAGACATCACTCTTTTCACTCAGCTGCTGTGTCATGTAGTATTCAGGATCTAGGTAACCCTGCAAATGAATAAATAAATAAACATATTAATCATGCTTCTTGAGACCCTAATGGGCCATGAAGCCGCAAATACAACAAATTCATCTCATTTCCAATAAAAGTTGTCTATGACTATCAACTCCCAACAAGAAATTCCCCAATCTTTTGGGATCCATTTGCAAAAGCGAAAAGAAGTTTGTTTCGTCAATATGATATCAATCTCAAACGAACCTGCACATTATCCTCCATACAACAAAATTCATAGAGATACTGCAGACTCACTTACCATTGTCCCCTTAACCTGAGTAGAAACGTGGCCTTCCTCAGAAGCAAGCTTTGAAAGACCAAAATCGGAAACCTTGGCTACAAGCTTATCATCCAGGAGAATATTTGTAGACTTGATGTCCCTGTGAATGATTGGAGGGTTTGCCATTTCATGGAGGTAAGCAACACCTTTTGCAGAATTGGCAGCAATCTCTAGCCTCTTTTTCCAGCTCAAAGATTGAGAGCCTGCAAATTTTTAAGTAAATCTCGTGCTTCGGTAAAAAACAACCCATAAATGCATAGTCTACTAACCATTTAGTCTATCACGTAACGTTCCTTTTGACATATATTCGTACACCAACATCTGTTCGTTTTCTTCATAGCAAAAGCCAATCAGGTTGACAAGATTCCTGTGATGAACACGGGATAGCAACTCTATCTCAGTTTTAAATCCCGGTACGCTTTTCATAGTTCCGCCTTCAGCTTTTTTAACTGCAACCACCTCTCCCGTTACTAAAGTCCCTTTATATACCTGCAACATTTCAGCATTTCAACATCAATTCTAATCAGCAGGAGCAAGGGATAAGATCT
>JAANSK020186545.1:0-14696 GCA_011763485.2 Isoetes engelmannii
AATCCCCACCCTCAACCCCCCCCCCCCCCCTCCCTTTTTTTTTTTGCCATACTAAATCATAAAAATATTTTAATAAACGCACAAATTTCTATAGAAGCTACTTTAAAACTAAAAATCGTGTTTTTTAATATCATCAGTGGCGCGATACTTACCGTTGATCTAGATATACATGGGGATGCCTCATTCTTTACAGACCATTTTGGCTCAATGCCAATCTTGAGCCTTCTAGGTCAATCCCTTATATTCTGCCATATTCTATCAATCATATGGTCTAACGTATTCTTTCCGTACTCTCGCATATTTTCTATTGTTCTTTATCCAACTCAAAAATGCAACTCAAAGTATACCCTTGGAAGGAGCGCTCACTATGGCAACCGACTTGAATTACGTTAACAAAGTAAGTTGCTTTCGCATCCCTTGCTATATGCACAATCAAAACATGACACATGCAGGCTCTAAAGCAGGATGAGAGCATGATCACAATTTAATTCTAACGTAAAACAATTGCAATTGGATTCAGAAAAAACAAAAAAACTTTACATTAGAGATCTTAAAAACTCATTTGCAAGCTTTATTCGCATGCAGGCAGGCAGATAGATTTTTTGTTCATGTTCCTTAAAATGCTTATCTTATCTTATCTTTATATTGTATGATTTTTTTTTCATGTTCCTTTATCTTGTATTGTGTTCCTTTAGTTCATGCCATACTACATTTTCTTTGTTAAGTTACAACCATGTTTACATTGCCTATCTTGCAAAGCGGGAGTCACGGCAAGATTTTTTAATAGTCTAGGGTGTATAGTTTTGCTATTTTAGGTTATTTTTAGTGCCAAAATCATATATATATATTTTATATATTTGGGTTTGGATGTATTTATATACGCTAGGTATCCAGGCGATTCACCTATGTAGAATATGGATATGATATGTGCTTTCCTAAGGTAGCAAAAAATCCCTTAATATACGGTTCAAAAAATTTGTAGAAATACCCCTTTTAAAAAAATGTACGAACAATGTGGTAAAAAACCACCCCTTATCATATATTGTATGAAGGCGCGATCTCATCCTTCCCTGTCCTCCCAAAACCAAAGGGGAACAAAATCTATGGCCCTGTCATCATGAGTAGAACCCATGGACCACCATAGGCCAAGACAAGGAACCAGAATTTGAAGATGCCAAGAAACCTTGTAAGATCTCAATATCGTAGTTGGGTCGCTCGAATTTTGGGTGGTGCAATTTTAGGAGGCCACGTCACCTGCGCCGATTTTAGGGAATGCTATCTCCCTTCTTGGCTCTTCACCACCGGCTGCACAGGTAACAATTTTCAACAAATTCTTCAAGATATCACCGGATCTTGTGCTCCCCAACTGCGATATTGTAGGGGTAAGCTAACTGGTCCAAGATTCCCAGTTAGCTGCTCCCCGCTCCCGGCTCCGCCGGCCGCAGCTAAACTGGGAATCTTGTCCCATTTAGCTTACCCCTATACAACCACCTTATTCCAGACCAGCCGCGCAGCCTGACACATCCAAAATGCATGCGTGTTATCCTCTGGCTCACCACATGTTTTGGAAACAAAGTGCTGCAACCATGTCCTTCAAAATAGCCAAATAACCAATAACCGAACTCTGTCACACAGATGCTCCAGATTTGTTAAAGTCTCACTTGCGGAGTTTTCCAAAATGACAAATAAATCTTTAACCTTCCTTATTCCTTTTATTCCTTTGTTATGCATCCACCTCGAGGTGCTTCTGCGCTGATTCCTACCAAGGAGAACATCCTAAGATCCAAAGAGCTCATTAAAGAAAGGATTCTGATCTAGAAATGTCTCATATAGCATATAGCATGTAATCACGATGAAGCAGACACATTTTAAAAAGTTTCCTAACAACTGCAATATTACGAGCAAAACCACGCAAATCTTGAAGTTTCAGGTCAACGGAAGCAAAAAGCCATTGATCGTCGACGGACCAATCTACGCCACTTCCACAGTCAGGAACCGTCTACACCATTTGAAAACACACAAGCTTCTAGAGGAGATGTCCTAGTTACACACATCATTTCTTGGTAGAAAAGCATATTTGTTTGCAAACTACCCTATACCAGCACATGGACCTTCAAATTCCCTTGTGAATTGTCTCTTGCCTAGCCATTTCCCTTGGTAATTTCTATGGTAATTATCGTAGATGTAAGAAATACAATCTCCAAGAAATGCAACCCAATGTCGTAAACCATCAACCATATTCAGTATTGATGGAGCCATGTTAACACTGCCCCATGACAGCACTTAGAGGAGAGATGTCAATCCTTGACCTCTATCACACCTTTCTAAGCTGAATTTAGAGATGTCACAGATTTATTTTTCTCTATGCACCACAATTCAGAGCTTACAACTCTTACAAGCTGGCTATAATGAAAATAGTAGTTAGTCATGGCGTTCATTTTTAGAAGGTACATCCCATGCCCCAGAGTATAATGAGTGCCTAGTGCTGGATAATTTCTTTAGTGTACCATCTGAGAATCGTGTCGATCACATAGACCCTTATTTGGACTTCCTTCTGCCTTTTTTAGTTCCTAAGTTCTGATCCTGCCCAGAATGTCTACCAGTTGCCAGTTACCCTAGCAGGTAACTCCCATCCCAAAGTGAAATATCAAGGTGGTGTATGTCAAAGGTGAAAGATTGCTTTACAGGCAAAAACAGAAGTCCAATCACTGAATGCAAGTTGTTTGAGGTCACTTTGTCATCCAACTTGGAGTACTTGACACTCATAGTCCGCAACACAGAAAGCAACACTCTTCACATATCTAAAGCTCCAGCATGATTGTGCCTCCCTCTTTTCTGTAATCAGAGTTTGATTAAACTAGCACAACATTCCACCCTCTACAATCGATAGAAGCACACAGAAGTGATCCTCCCAACCTCCATGCACGATATAAACACATAGAAGTTCGTTTCATTTTGTTTGGGAAAAATTGCATAACAAATACTTGGATCTGCAATACATCTCTGGCAAGGAGCAAAAGACCCATTTCACCTTTCTGCATTCATCCCTTCATCCTTTGGCCAAAACAGAACATATAAAAGTCAGTGCATGATTGGAATCATAACTCCCAATACATATGGCATACTAGGGCAAATGATCCTAATACCATGTCTGTCAAAGACATATGCCTGTATCAGGCCAGTATACATTGTCCATTAGCCTAGATAATGTCTCCTAGGCTGCAGGGCACCTCGCAAGGCTAGACCCCTAGGGTCCAACCTATCCACAAGGCCATCCACCTACTTGTTAGGTCCATGATCTGTCTACAACCAGGGTGCTTGTTACTTCTATGTTATTTGGCTAGCCCATGCTGTAAGAAATTGTCCTCGGTTGAAATACCTGGCATTGGAACACCCAGCAGCACCAACCAACCCGTCATCCGAAACCTCAGCTTCCAAAGGTAGATATTAAAAAATCACTGTTTCGACCCCTACGAGACTCTTGCTTTTGTTTTCTTTAAATCCCAATTCCTTACTTACTAATAGCTCTGCTTGCAGAACCCAATCGGGATCAACGCCAATCGCTCCTCTTTGAAACAACCATGTCACGACCCCAACACAGCGACCCCATCTATCAACGACTCCAACACAACCACCCCACCACATCTATGGATCCAAAACTCGTTCCCACATGACCATTGACCTACATCTATCACAAGCTTCTCGCATCAAGCTCGGTACGTCATCTTGTCGTCGTAACGAGTGAAAGCACCACTGTTATAAACAACTTATAGAATCTAAGGGACTGCAAGAAAGGTGTGGAACTTGCCACCCAACCTAAGAACCAGAGATGTTACCACCAAGCATGGAGCTAGCATGGGAGAAGGCTTAGGCATTGTGTTGACTGATATATCCCTCCTTGGATGCCCTTCATACAGATATATACTCACCTAGCTTTATCTCTGATGGCCAAGGCCGTATTTATTGGAGTCTTGACCTCAATAATATGCTCACCTTTGTAACATTACCTTAGTGGGATAAAGGCTAGAATACCATCTAATGCCACGTCCCCTTGGATGCCTACAGTATACACCTATCAATTAGCTTATGCTAATCCTCTTGGCGTGGTAGCTCCTCCCAAGGCTGATTATTTTCCAGACACTCGTAGACCAATCCACGTGGCCCTCGGCCTACAGGTTTGGAGATCTGTCAACAGATATCACACATCCAAGGTGCCTATTACTTAGCCATAATTTAGCTCATATAACAGGAAAAAAGCTCAATGTCACCTGCAGGTTGGTATGTTGGAAGGACATAGGCTAGTAGATTTATGGACAAGTGACATAGGATGTTATTTAATAAAACTAGACTAATTATCAATGCCTTTACTGGTTAAGATCATAGAGACACTTACCGGCAATACCAATTGCTTGTCTCACGGTCTATAGTGGCTCCTGCGTGATACTATAATTATCATATTGCCCTGGTGCATACAAGATATTCAACATAATTTTTACACAATAATTTATGGCGTTTAGGTATATACCGGGTTTTGCAGCCAGAATTAACAGGGAGCAGATGTAGTACCTGCAATTTAAAATAAATTAGGTCATCTTCTTAATTAGCTAATTATTGGGACAAGGCATACCTGCCAGCCAATCCAAAGGATGCAGTTTCATGCCTCCCCTTATCCTTATACGCAAGGTCTTCTTCATAACAGCCACGCTTGGCATTGCTTTAGACAAAGAACTTACAACTATTCCCAACAAGTGCCCACTTACAACTATTCCCAACAAGTGCTCTATCATGATCCTGGTGGGTGCGTTGCTCAGAAGTACATCCAATTTAAATAACCCACTTGTACTACATCCCAAGGTCTTTTATGGCCTTCTAAATTGAAGAAAATCAATTGGATATCAGATAAATGGTCATCTAAAACCAGAGGTCCCTGATGGTTAACCAAAAAGTCAAGGCATTTATGTTTAGCCCATTTTATATCGCTGCTTCATTTGAAGCATTGGGACAGATAATGGTTGCACATAAGTCCTGTTTGTGCATCCAGAAGAAAAAGTCTTCCACATGTGCATCACAACTTTTGAGAAAAGCTATGGCCAAGAAAGGACAACGGAACAAGATTAGAGGCTTTATATTTACATGCTTCATAAGAATAAATTTCGATGATGCAATGTATCTCTCCTTATTGTCTCGCAAGAATTGCACTCAGAATATAAGTCCTACATCCTTGTTACCACGAGCATCTTGTCATAAGCCATGAAGTCCTACATCCTTGTTACCACGAGCATCTTGTCATAGCCCATGAACGTTATAAGGCTATACACATGCTGCTAAAGATACCCATCTTGCAGCCATGTGCCTTCTTTTCTCTTGCAAGAATTGCACTCAGATTATAAAATCCTAAATCCTTGTTAATACGAGCATCTTATCGTAAGCCATGAACGTTATAAGGCTATACATATACTGCTGAAGATACCCATCTTGGGGCCATGTGCCTTCTTTGATTGCCAAATCATCACCAATAATCTCCACATGAGCATAAACCATCCTTAAACTGCTGCAGACAAAATCTATCTTTTCACACAATATCTCATGCCAAAACTTTGGATATAACTTTTAGAAAAGCATGGCAATAACCACAGGTTCTAAGGTTCTTCATGATGCGTATTGGTGTCCCATGGGTTGTGCTTATGAGAACGCCAACTTCTCACTGTGCAGCCAAATGAGACCTTGGTCTTGTTCCTCCTCTATGTCATGCAGCACAACATCTGTGTAAGATATATTGTGCCTCTTCCATCTGTCTCCTTAACTTCTTGAGCATGGTAGATATTTCAGGCATTTGATTGCGTGGTTCATTTCCCAAAAAGAATGTAGCATCTTGCCCTTAACTTCAATCCAGCTCATTGCCTTGTCCCTCTTAATTCCTCTATTAGTATTTCCCTCAGCCTCACTAATTCCTCTCCTGCAAGAATGTTAGATAAAACAACATATGCTCCAGAAATTTTTGGATCCAACTCAATAGCATTTTCAGCGGCCCTTTTCCCCCGCTCTAGATCTCCATGGATTCTAGAGGCATCTAATAAAGACACCCACATCACTGAGTTACAATCTATGCCCATTCTGCTCATGGTATCCTCAGCTTCATCAAGCATTCCTGCTTGCGCAAGAAGGTCAACAATGCAGCCATAATGTTCAGCTGTTGGTGTAATGCCATGCTCATTGCCCATGGAAAGGAAGTACCTCAACCCAATGTCTACTAAAGCTGTGTGCACACATGCACATAGAATGTTAATAAACGTCACATGGTCAGGTTTGATGCCTACCTGCCTCATTTGCTGGAAAAGATGAAGGGCCCCTTCCACGTGGTCGTGCTGTGAATATGCACCGATCATGGCATTCCACAAGACAACATCCCTTTGCTTCATCTTATGAAAAATTATATGTGCATCTTGCAGACCCCCGCATTTACTATACATATTCAGAAGTGCAGTGGCCACAATCATGTTTGATTCTAGGCCAGAATCAATAATAAGAGTATGCAGCAACCTGCCATCTGCTAGTGCAGCCAAGCCGGCACATGCATCAAGGACACTGACATAACTTATTTCGTCGGGCTTTATACCCTCTTTCTTCATTTGGTCAAAACTTTGGAGGGCATCTTTTCCAAGGCCACCATGAGAACAGATTGCAATCATAGTTGTCCAGGACACCAGATTTTTTTGCTGTATTTTATCAAATGTTCGACATGCCTCATCTACACTATGGCATTTTCCATACATGTTAACAAGAGAAGTCCCAACAAGATTCTCTGCCTCAAGTGCAAAAGTTAGGATATTTGCATGGATTAGCCTGCCTTCTGTAATACTTTCAGGGTCATCACAAGCATTAAGAATGCTTATAAAAGTTATCTTGTTCGGTAGTATTCCCTCTCCATGCATCGTTCGATAGAGGGCAAATGATTCTTTCTTCTGTTTATTCTCTATAGATGCCGCGATGATCGTGTTCCATGACAATTGACTCCGATGACTCAACTTGGTAAATATAAGAAGTGCCATTTCAACACACCCACATTGACGATACATATTCATGAGCGCAGTTAGACCACCAGAATCCATCTGTATCCCGTTTTCAATTATAGATGCATGTATGAGCTTGCCTTCTCCAAGAGCTGCAGAGCCTGTACATGCAGATAGCATGATAATAAAAGTTACTGCATTTGGCTTCACATGTTGAGCCAGCATATTTTGAAAATAATAGATTGCCATCTCAAAGCGACAGCAATACCCAATCATAGCATTCCATGTTATAGTGTTTCTTTCATGCATTCTTTCAAATACGATACCTAAGTCTTCCAAACTCCCACACTTTCCATACATGCTAACAACTGCTGTTCCCACTACAACGTCCAAGTCCAACCCAGCCAGAATAATTTCAGAATGAATCAACTTACCATCTGCCAAGGCTTCCGGGCTGGTACATGCACTAAGAATTGTGGTAAAACAAACTTTGTCTGGTTCAATACCCATCTTACAAAATAGATGGAGGGCTTCCTCAAATTGCCCAAACTCAATGTATGATGACAACATGGTAGTCCACAATATCATACACTGTTTGGGCATGCTGTTAAAAACTGCCCTTGCATCTTGCACACTTCCAGACCTTCTATACATTTCCATAAGACGGCGACCTAGGAAAGCATCCTCCTCTAATCCGTCTTTTACAATGCACGCATGCAATCTCTTTCCTTCCCACAAGACCTTAGAATTGCCACAATCCCACAGTAAGCATGCATATAATTTGATGTGTCCTTTAGAGACAGAATCAAGACGTGGCATGAAGCATAGAACAAACAGATTATAAAACACAATGCAGGTGCAACTTTAGAATAAGAAAAGTTTTTTTTTCTTGCCTTTTGCATCAACGTCTGTAGGCCATTGTCGCTAACAGATCAAACACTGCCATCCACTGCGCGATACAGACCAATAATTCTTGATGCACAATCTCCAAATGCACTATGCTAAGATGATATTAAAAAATGTCCGTCAGTGGACATTCCTGGGATGTCAACCAGGCGACGCAAGAGTTTATATGTCCGTTTAGGGGACATTCCTGGGATGGAAACCATGCGACTCCATCCCAGGAATTCCTATCGACTGTGGAGGGAAATTGCCAACTACACGGATTTCCCATGAGCTTGACCTTAGTTGATTCTAATCGTTATGGTTATGTCCTATGCGTGAGTTCAGGTGCCAGTAAGCATGCACCTCAGACCCTAATCGTGCCTGTGGAAAAACCCTGAGCATGCCAATTTGAAAGACGAACACAATGCTGGTGGCTTGAATTGACGCCCAAATTCAAACTCGATTGTCCGAACTCGATTCACTTCCCTACTCCTGCTATTGTTTTGATCAAGATAAAACCCTATTGCAGATTCACAGTGTCTCAATTATCTTCAACCCGTTGTGAATAGCATAATAGAAGTAATGGTTATGGTTTCCACAAGGGCACAAGGAGAAATCGATGGTAAAACGAGCAATAGGGTTCCTACCTACATCAACAAAGCAGGTCTGCGTGCCCAAGAGGAAGAGAACATGCATCAAGTATTCCAATGCCGAGGACCAATCCTGGTAAATATCACACGGTGTCCTATTCGAGCCACCTTAAATCCAGAAAACGCCGTGTGTTTTTTTTGGCTCAAACACGACAGGACAAAAAAAAAAAAAATCGGGGCTGTTGTCCCATGGCTGTTGGTTAAGGCTTGGGGCTGTTGTCTCAATTTTTTGTTGAGTTCAATTCCATGAATCAACAAAAAATCGGTTGTCCCAAAAAAAAAAAAAAAAAAAAGCGTTTATTTTTTTTTTGGCTCAAACAGGACACCACGTGATATTTAAGACGCTTGGGCTGAGGAGACCAACCAAACGAGGTCAATGGATCGGGGAGCTAGACATCATGGAAGAGATTCGTGAGTTTGGCATTTCGGTTAGAGAGGCATCGAGGAGATCTGGTGATGATTAACTTGAGAAGTAAATACAACATCTTAGCTTCACCAAGTGTTAATAAAGACATTAAGGTCGAAATTTCATGTAAGCAACCCAATATTTGTGATTTTAACAATAAAGATGAGCAAGAGAAGCATACCTGCATGATGGCAGTTTCCTTGTAGTAATCGAGAATAACAACGTAAAAACCACTTACGTTACATTCTGCCTTCTAGCCCAATCGTATATTGACACGTGGCATTAATTCTTTTAGGGAATGTAAAGTAAATTTTACATTCAATTTTTCCTGAAATTTACCCAATATTCCAGATACTTACCCAACATTCTCGTGCAAAATGTAATGTAAGTGGTTTTCACGTAACAAAAATGTCACTTTAGGTGGCATTCTCATGTGTCAGCAACACCTCCGCGCGTCGGCATTGCTTCCACATGAGAATGTCATCTGAAGTGACATTCTTATATACGGAAGTATTTGTGGCATCACATGTGTCGGCTGGATCATAGTAAAATTTAATTTAAGTGTGTTTAAGGGTCGTTCCGATTTGCCAAGAACGTTCAGTTGTACAGAGCCGAAGGCCGCAAACCATTGACATGCAAGAGAGTTCATCTAGGACCGTCCGATGGGCACGGCGCCCCAAATCGACGGAGGGCAACCATGTTGCCTCACGCCTCGTAACGTGGAGTAGCAAAGGAGAGAAGTCGTCCGATTGTGGATCGGACGGCTGAGAACAAAAGATGCCTTGAACCCAACACTACCTTCGGGCAACCCAAAAAACAATAAATCCAACTACTAGCACTTTTTAGCAAATTCAAAATTCAAACAGGAACCCAACCCGAACTCAAAAACAATTGCAAAACTCTAATAGAAGATGTACAAGCCCATTTTAGACACAAATCGTAAACAGCATACCTCATAGGCCATACCTCATAGACGTGCGACATCTTTATGAATATGTTACAAACATCCGTAGCTCACTATTGATTCAGAACCACACTTAATGAACCACATGGAGTACCCACAATGCAATAGACTTAACCAACCAGATGGAATGTCCACCTTTGCCATTAGACTCAATCAACCAGACGGAGTGCCCCATCTTTGCCATAGACATGAGCGACGTATATGTTACAAAACATCTATAAAACATCCAAAGTTCACCATTAATTTCTAGCAACACTGTTATGAATATGTTACAAACATCTATGAAGCATCTAAAGTTCACCATTAACTTCTAGCCAATGCAATGTCATGATCACGAATTTCTAGCCAATGCAATGGAGTGCCCACCAAAGATGGGCAATTTCCTATAAGTAAGGATGTACTATCTCTTCAATGTGTAAATTTCAAGATGTCAACAATAAAAGAATACTTTTGGATATTTTTGTTATAATAAACAATTACTGCACACTTTTCTTATTGCGGTCAAAACATTTACAAACTTTCAACTTATGCCCATAGTTAATATAAATAGAATCATGTCAAGCAAGGTGTTAATGTACTAGTAGAAAGTGTGCAAGATGCTTTATGCATGTGGAGCCATAATAATTTTGATGCATCAATGCAGTAGAATAATATGAGATCATCATGTCTACAAGGTTAATATTTATTCTCCATTACACATGCTATAGCTACATTGAACGCCATGGTCCCATGGCAAATCCTTGTCACGTAAAACACTTGGCTACCTTCATCTGGTCAAAACATGAGCAAACTTTCCTACACATGGAGTTATTTGTAGCTACATTTTATATAAGTATACTTAGGTGCTAATCAAGGCTCACAAAGTTAAAGACACTTTTAAAGGATGGATTTTGGATTCAAGTTGTTTCGAACGAATTGGGTTGTGGACTCATTAGACTTCTCCGGAAGGGTCACTTGTTGAAAATCATGGCGAACAATCTTGGCAGTCTTGTAAAGCCATTCTTCATCATCCCAACGAAGGCAGATACCCTCTGCGAGTCCATCGTAAAACATAGAAGGGCAATTAGATCCAATGTCAATAAGCCCTTTTCGGCTCATTGTTTCACCACAAAAATAGATTACCGGTGCACTACAGAGCTGAGCTTCATCAGGGCAGCATTTTAGCTCATTTGCTCTATCAATCTCGTCCCTAAACTTCTTCCTTGATAACATCTTTCCATGCTTCATATCAAAAATATCAAACAGAAGGAAAAAATCTGGTAGACTAGTATAATGAATGGCATGCTTGGCAATTAGCCACTCACCATAAGCTATCCTTTGGTTTGGGATATTGCCTAAAATTGAAAACAACCTTTGTTTCCTGCTATTTAACCATATTTGAAGGGTTTCAAATTGTGGATGGCCCAAGAAATGACCATTTCGAGATCTGCAATTGATCTTAAAGTGGTATTCCTGGTCCAAGCTTATTCCAATGTTGGCACCGTCAAGCTTCTCTTCAATAGTGAAGGAGAGAGACTTTTCATTTGCTAGGTGCTCCATTTCTTCATCTGCTAATTTGTGGAAATGGCATGTCTTTGGATATCTCATAGTGAGGAATGCTAATTTTTTTTGTACCTCATACTAAGCTTATAAAGCATCTAGAACTTTCCTGGGGCATTCTTACATGACTTGTAAGTCAATATTGAAAGTCAAGCTTGCATGTCGATCAGACTTTATATATTCCCTAGAATATTTAACGCATTCTTACTCGTTAGTCATTTAATGTATCAAAAATGGGGCATTCTTACATGACTTGTAAGTCAATATCGAAAGTCAAGCTTGCATGTCGCATACAATTAGACTTTATACATACAATTAGACTTTATATCTTACTCGTTAGTCATTTAATGTATAAAAAAGACAAAACGAGCAATCATGACTTTATGCATACAATTAGACTTTATATCTTACTCGTTAGTCATTTAATGTCACATGCAACTCCATTCACTCACATGCAACTCTAATCACCTTTTTCCAAAAAAGAAAAAAAAACGTGGACCACCCAAATGACACCATTGAGACCAAAATAAGAAACAAAGCCATACAAGTGGCAACTGTTTATTTATATACATATGGCATCACAAGATCATAATTTGAAGTACAAAACATACTGCTTGGTGACCAAGCAACCCATAGCAAAAGCCAAACATATTAACAAAACATATTGTTTGGTGACCAAGCAACCCATATCAAAAGCCTACAGAAACACCAACACACAGGTACATAGAGCAGCTTCTGCAGCAATCAGGCACGCATAGTGCGTGGATGGGCTATGGCAAGATGCTCTAAATGACAAATTCTGGAGATCAGCATGACACGAACATGATTAACTTCAGTTGTAAATACTCCAGGATAATCCACCCCAGGATAATCCATGCCCGTCAATGCTTCCTCCAAGATGTCAAGTGTGTTTGTCAGGAAGATACCCAAATCACGCACCACACGCCATGTGTGGTTCTTCAGCTGCCACTAGAGGAGCAGCCTCCACCGAATCTGTATCCACTGAAACAAACGCGGAGTATGGAGGTGGCAAGGAAGTGTCGGTCCCAGCTTGCTCTACATGCACATCTACAAGAGGCAGCAAATACAATCTGATTAGACAAGCTTAGTGGAACAGGAAGCAAACATAACAAAAGGTTCTCACTATGAAATAGCAAAAGAATGATCAGTTAAATTCAACAGAATATAGTCTTGGAAGGGAAGAACGGTGGAGTCAATCAGAGGGACGAAAGCAGGGGATTCCTCAATGTATTCCTCGTTTGGAGGATAGTCCTGCACATCCACATCAGCACCATCTCCATCCTCATCCTCATCCTCCTCTTCATCTAGCATAGCATCTAACTTGTCAAGCTCTCTACTGTCAATGGCATCATCCCATATTCTACGACGCCTCTTCCCAATCTTGTCGATGGGTTCCTCATCTAGTCGGAGACCATAGATCACACATCTGACATCTCTAATGGATGCATGGTCAGGATCAAGCATCAGGCGCCATACTGCTTCTACCCGCTCATAACTAATTCGAGAGGAATTAAATGGTAGCACCCATGCACTGGACAAAACAAATTTGCCAGTACGAAGCATTCTGGCTATGGTATAACACAAGCTATGTATTCTCTGGCGCCGGCCATGATAGAGGACAAAATGGCGAGTGCGACCGAGCATGTTTCCATTATCAAGCACCACACAATGCTTGATTTTGCCAGCCGCATAGAGGGCATATAGACTCTTGCCACGCTCCAACTGCTCTGGGCTCACCTCCTTCAGATGACTCCTGAAATGCAACTTACCAGAATCTTTTAGACAGTAACCAAGCATGCCCTCAAAGCAATGCAAGTGTGTGTCCTTGAGGGCTTTGCAGATTATTTGGAGGTCTGTGGACAGCCCAATCTAAAGCCTGCTTCACTCTAATGTTCACAGAAACATGCGTGGTGAGGGATAACGGAAACAGACATTGCAGATGAAGATACAACAACCATACATGCAATACATTCTTGATCAAGAAAAGAACAAACTCTGTCATACAAATCATCCCAGATATCTCCACTGCTAATGGTTATAGTGACACTAACATTTAAAACACTTGACTGCTCGGGCCTGCTCTTCCTCAACCTCTCCTTCTTCTCTTCTTTCTGCTTTTCCCTCGCTTCAACACGTTGCCTCTTGCAACGGTCACGTTTCTCTTGCCTCTTTCTTTATTTCCTTTCCTTCTCTATTCTCCTCTGCTCCTGTTTCTCCAGTTGCTTTTACTTCCTCTTTAAATCCTTCTCCCTTCTCAACTCATTCTTTGCATTCTGCTCAGCAACCACCACACCTGCTAATTTCCTGGGCATGTCTTTCTTCTTTCCCTTTGCACTAGACTGTTGGAAAGGCCTCTACAAGAAGAGTCAAATTATGGTGCACACTATCCACACTTTGTTTAAGGTCCATACTTAGACTAATCCGCGTACGGACTAGTCAAGCTTATCCCATTGCCTTGCGGCAGCCAAAGTGGAGGACACGTATAGACTGAAAGTTCTACCACGTCGGGGATCATCATCGTATAGCCCTAGTAACCAACTCCCAAATATAAATTCGTATAGCCCTAGTAACCAACTCCCAAATATAAATGCAATTAGCAAGGTTTGAACCCTTGACCAAATGCACATTTATTTTGGCATTACTAGGCCTATACCAACTCACCACACATCAGTAGGATCCTCTACAAAACCTCTCGTGTGGAATAGAGCATGTACATCACCCTCTAGCGGCTTCTCAATGGACCTCACAACTGTGACAACACTGCTCTCTACAGGCCTCCCTTCCTCATCCAGTGAATGGCTACAGCATAGCCAGAGCAAGGCCTATGTCTTGCAATCCTCTTACGCATTTTAAAACACCAGCTACCAACTCTAAAACATGCCTGTGTTAGAATTACTTTCGGCTGCAGAAGATCGATCAAGAGATGCCATAAAGAACCGTAGCACAAAATCGAAGCCCACAGCATCTTAAGGACTTCAAGCCAGCCGAAAATGGAAATCGACAGGCCTCCCATACCACATAGCAGACCGTTTCCAAATCCGATGGAATCCGCCATACCCCAACTCCAAAAATAGCGGATATGCGAGAACACATCGACGGCAGACCTTTTCCCTCAAAAAAAAAAAAAAACTGATAGTCAGCCAACTGTCACGAACCTAACCGAAGAACACGGAACTGAAATACATGGAAACAGAAATACCGAGGTGGACACCAAGATCTGG
>JAANSK020186656.1:0-15100 GCA_011763485.2 Isoetes engelmannii
CCCCTGCACTCCTTTCATACCTGTTAGCATAAGTTTTTCACCCATGTGTGGCATTAGAAATATTTTTAAGGACATAAAATAGGTTTGATGTTTATAATTACTTTCTAAAGATCATGTTGTTTCATAACTGTAAGAGATGAAAGCTTTTCGAGTTTCGACAAGATAGAACCCTCAAGGCCTCGGACTTCTTACAAAATACCATGTTCGTCGCAAGTGATGCATTCCAGAGGCCCAAGTTCGCATAAGATGGGATTAAATATAAAGGCCTAAACATTGAGATTGCTGACGGCTACAGATATCTCGAGTATAAAACAAGGCTCGCATGACCTTGAAACAGGGTTTCATTGAGAGATGGTAGATCGCTATGAATAATTATTATGCATTCTGAACAATATATAGGGAACATTGCTTAACAGATTGAGGTGTAAAAGTGCGGATGTTTCGAGTGGCAATAACACCAACAATGCTTTACCGGTTAGAAGCATGAGGGATGTAGTACAACAACATGATGCTGGATGAAAGCGGACAAAATTATCAAACATTCCCAAGCAAGAGAATTGGGTGTTAAGAAATCCACACCAACGACAATTTTTGCTACCTGAAACGGGGATGCCACCATTTGAGACTATGGCCCTAGAAAGACCAGTTTCTTTCCTATACAGTAATAAAGTTGGACAGATTTGATTAGCAGAGAGACAGAAAAAGGGAAAGTCATTCAAAATCGTTAGTTCCGGCTTTGCAACATTTTGCTCATGAATATAAACAGATCATGTAGACCTTAGCCATGGCTGAAAGCTCTCGAAGCTACAAAGTCTCGCCTTCTTTCTGCAATGGAAACCAAATACAGTGCAAATCCAATGCTTTCGATGATGACCTAATCTTGAATAATACGAATGAAAGAATATATAGAATGGACCAAGGAATAAAGCTTATATGTCCAACAGATAACTGGCAGAAAGAAACAAGTTGCGCCTCATTGTCGGAATAGTGCAATTGATCTCAGGTTTGACGGACGAAAGAAAGGAACTTGACGAGGCCTCTCCTCACAATCCTGAAGCAGATTACTGGATTTATAATTTATACAAAATAGGTGTAATTTCAAGAAAACCACCTTTCCAACGACATGATGAACTCATGGTTCAAATTATGCTTAATTTTCCTTTAAATTATAAGCCATAAAATATCTTCATCCTTTATGGAGCGGCGCCGCCACTGGCCCCCTTCCCTGATCCCCTGCTTCCTATCATCCCTCCCCCTCCCCTATTATGAGTGCCTCCCCCTTTGTTCCTTCCTCTGTTTTCGTCTGCTTTCTCTGTTTTGCATCATCCACTTTTGTTTTGCTTCATCGGCTTCCACTCTTTTGACCATGTCGCTTACCAGAGGTTAGAATCCTGAGCAAGATATGGCTATGGCAGACGGCAAGGAAGAATCCTGAGTAGGATCGGAGCTTGTGAGCAAGGTATGGCTATGGCAGACGACAAGGAAGAAGTAGAACCGAAGCTTGTGAAAGACTTTGTAAGTAATTTACTTTTTCTTGAAGATTTAATCTTCAAGACGATCTGCTGTATCCTCTTCTGTACATATATTTCCAGAGTGGTTCGGTGGGTTTTAAGGGGATTTTAAACGGACTGAGGGCTTCTAAGTTTTCGCTAGCTCTGTCTTTATCTTGACCTAAGTTCTTAAAAATAGAGTTTCTGAGTTTTGATTAGAAGCAAAACATTTTTGTGTTGCGATTTGGACATCATTTCATGGAAGATGGTTTAAAATTTGTTGTATTCTTGCATTTTTTGCCAATAGAATCGAAGTTTTAAAGTTTTACAAAGTTTATAGACATTAGTTTTCAACTTTTACAGAGAATTTTGCCAGCACTACTAGAGTTTCTGAAGAATCATATTGTCAGATTAGAGAGCATTTTGCCAACACTACTAGAGTTTCTTAAGAATCGTATTCTCAGATTTGCCATTGCAAGATACAGATATAGAACCAAAAGAAGCAAAAGGGACGCATAGATACAGATACAGAACCAAAAGAAGCAAAAGAATCATATTGTCAGATTAGAGAGCATTTTGCCAACACTACTAGAGTTTCTTAAGAATCGTATTCTCAGATTTGCCATTGCAAGATACAGATACAGAACCAAAAGAAGCAAAAGGGACGCATAGACGCATAGTTCAAGTGGTAATTTCAACCATGAATTCATTACGTCCGGTAATGCACGCTGCTCGAGATTCTGGCAAATAATTTTTCTCGGCGGCGCCGCCAGACTTGAAAACTTATATGCCAGAATCTCTTCGAAGCGTGCGTTACCTAGTACGTAAGGAGCAAATGATTCATATTACTATAAAATGGACTTTATTTTATAACCCATAATTTGTTTTTGGCAATTACAGAGTGGCGCTGCTAAGCCTTTTTCCTCCTCCCCTGCTTCCTGTTTTTTCTGCACCAAAGCCTCTTGTCTCCCTATGCTAAAGCCTCTTGTCTCCCTGTTCCTCCAGGATTTTAGCTTCAACATCCTGCTTCAGGTCTTCCATAGGCATTGATTTCAGAAATAGTAGTGCCTGTTGACATTTTTATTAACTAAAATTTTGACAAATGCCAGGTGGCAGGTTGGATTCCTGGTTTCATATGGAACGGCTCCCTGCATGGCGGTTCCGTTGTTTATGCCATGATCCTTTCCTTGATTATGGTTGTTCCGATGTTTTAAAAATAGTTTTCAGTTCATCCTCGTTCTTAGAGAAATCCATTGTATTCTCTGTTTTCAGATCAATGTAAAGACATTGTTGATCTTTCCTTTGTGTACTTACTGAGTTCTTCATGGTATCAGAGCCCAGCGTCATTTCCAAATAGAAAGTTATGGATTCAACAACATCCTCTGTTACCGCAGTAGTATCTTCTCCTGGCTCTCCAAAAATTTTTGATCCTGCAAAAGGATTGAAAGAATATGGGATTGAGCGCTTCAAATGGCATAATTTCCACATGTGGAAATATCAGATGACGATTTACTTGGAAGCTGCCGGTTTATGGGAGGTTGTCAAAGGCACTTAAATAAAACCAACAGGAGATCCAATAAAGACCAAGAAATGGATGGAAAAAGATTCAAGGGCACACTTCCAACTAATTTGTAGTATGCAGCATACCATCCTCAATCGTCTCAAGGTCTCCAACAGTGTACGTGAATGTTGGGCAAAGATGCTCCATATGTGCGAAAACAAATATGTGGCAACACAAGTGATGCTGAGGCAGCAATTGTATGGCACGAAATATGTGGATAGAAGTCCCTTGTCTGATCATAATGGAAAAATGAGAAGCCTTATGGATCAACTGGAGGAAGCTGGAGACCTCAAACTCTGTGAGCAGTGCTCGGGCTTCACGAAGCAGCAAAATTGCATTACGTTACTCTCAAGCCTCTTTGCTATTTATGGGAATCTTGTACTGGCACTTCAATCTCACTTGGGAAGAGATTAGCACCAAAGTCCTTCAAGAGGAAACCAAGCTTGGGCAACAAGGCACTTCTCCCAAGCAGCTCTCTTCACCAGCAAAGTCTGGTATGATAAAAGAAGCAGGAGCAGACCAGAAAAAGACTGAAGGAGGAGCAGACCAGAAAAGGTTCAGAGGCGACTATTGTCGACGTCGAAACCATATAAAAGAGAATTGCTGAAAGCTAGCAGCAGATCGCCTATAAGCAGAGAAGGAAAAGTCATCTGTTCCCGACATCTAGGAGTGCTTTCATGTGCAACATATCCCCCATAGCAGATCATGGAGTTTGGCGGCTTGACACAACAGCCTCTCGACACATGACATGTATCGAAGGGTATTTCCAATTCTTGAAGTCTTTGCATGTTCCCGTTCTAATTACCATTAGCAATGGAACTCGATTGAGATCCACTCAATATGGCGATATCCTTGTCCAGTTTTCTCAAGGGAAGCATAATTTCAAATGTTCTGTTTGTGCCTAGATTAGACCAGAACTTATTGTGTATTGCAGATCATCTACTATAGTGGATTCTGGCTCTACAAACGAATGAAAAATATTGGAGACATGTCAGAAACAAATGTAAGTGTTCAATTGAATATAAGTGTTTAGGGGAACATACATTGGACATATGTTAGACATTAATTGCACAATGTTATTTACGTATAAGTAATGTGTAAGGGAGACATATTATCCGAAATCACGTGCACCCATGTACTTCACAAATTAGACAGAGTTTCCATTGCATCCAAACGAACTTCATTGGCATGTGGAGGATCGACCTGTATTTCTTCAATAGCAATTGGCTCCCCTGCATCCTATGCAACGACACCTACACAATTCCAAGCCGACTAAATTAAATCATCTAAAATCACAACACAACAAATTAGCAGCTTTAAGGGACTACCTTTGCAGGTAATGCATGCAAGGATCAACTTATAAGGGTAGGCCCTACTTTTTTTTCTAAGGGCATATTTTGAGTTGCCCTTTTTCGGGAAGGTTAAAATTTTATCAGCCCTTTTTATTTCATAGTACAATGTAAACTGCCCTTATTTACCTGAAAACTCATTAAAAAGCAGCATCTATAAAAGCACACAACATCTACAAAAAATAAAGTAGTCTTTTGTTTTAAAACACATAACAGTTTATATTTATAGACATCATCATAGTTTATATGTATGAGTACAAGAAACGATTAGAGTACTGTACAAGACAAGGAAACTCTTGAAAGTAAAACTATTAAACAACTTTCTACAATTCTCCAATACGTCTCTCCTTCGCATTATTCATCCATTCCTTGTAAATAGATGACCAATCGACTTCTTCCATGTTCTTCGGGTCGTTTAATAACATAAACATTAATAGATATAAGCTTTTGAAGCTCAATCTACTTCTATCATCATCTTTGATGGTATTCAATTTTGAGAAACCCTTTTCACATTCCACTGCAGAGGCCGGAATCACTAAAATCATTTGCCATAACTTCTAAATTGCAGGATACAATTGACTTAAGTCCAATTCAAACCCACTGAAAAGCCAAGCCTCATGTAAAGACTTTCTTGGACAACGTCCCGTGCCCGCCCGCCACTGCCATGAATGAATGAGAAAAAAGAAATGTTACTTTTTCTTTTGTTGTTTTTTTTTTTTTCCTTTTTTACTTTTTCGAATTTGGCCTTTTTTTTTAATTTTATTATAGATTTTCATTTTTTTTTTTAATTTTATTATAGATTTTCAATTTTTGGCTCTTCTAAAATAATATATATATGATGTAATGCTAATATAATAATCATTGATCTTAATAAAATTTTAAGGGTTTTTCTAATCTTTGCCCTTATTTTCAAGATTGATTAGTTTTTTGCCCTTTCAAGGGGAAGGGCATTTTTTTTACGCCACCCTTATTGATAATGGCTATAAAATTTTTTCCCTTCTTTTGCAGGGGAGGAGACCTATTTAAGGGTGGGCAGGCTATGAAAGTTGATCACTGAATGCATGACCTTCCCAGCAGTGGCGGAACATTTAGATGCCATTTTTTTTTTTGAAGATCTAAATGGACGACTGTAAGGTCAGATTTGTCACATCAGTAAGCTTCTAAAGGATTATCACCATGTTAAATCTGATATATATCACAGATTTGCAGACCACAATATACTGACCTACTACAACATGCTTTAGAAACACTGCAAAACGTCACCTGATTTGGTTCAGTCCATGCATGAGCCTGCCATGCTCCATAGCAACTGTTTTGCCACACACATTTAACATGCTAGATAGAGTATGTGACTGTATTTAGCACAAAAAAAAATTCTGAAGGTACACACAAATGAGAATCAAAGGTACACACAAATATATCACATACTATGCAGAAGCCGCGGGACTATGCAAATGATATAAAATGCTATAGATCTTCTTGCTATCTTGTCCAATATACTTCCAAAACCACCACAACAAATACGGAAGAGATCCAAAGTGGTATGTACTTTCTATTTTAATGCTCTGAATCTTGAGTTTCACCATTGCAAAGTCTTGCAGTCAACTGTCCCAACATTTCCAACATTTTGAAACCACTGGTGGGTACCGTAAATTTTCAATCGGGATAATGTCTATCCTTCCAAAACTTAAAAGGCCACCTGCATAATCAGATCCTAAGGCCAACAGGACACATGGAACTAGCCATCCAGATTCAGATAATAATGAGCTGCCTGAGAGTATAGCTGGAAAAAAACATCATTACAAATGATTACAATGCAGAACAAAATTGCAGGAAAAGTAAATCATATAATGGTGTGGTGCAATAGAAGAAAAATTTGATGAGGACTTACGAGAATATGACTCCAAAGCTTCAAGATGATACGACTAAAAACGATTGCAATAACTCTAATCAAGGGAACAGAAAGTCTCATGATCTTTGCCTAAGAGATGAGAAATGTTCTAACTTTAAGATAGGATTTCGAAAAGATGGCCTTACCCATTTGAAAATTTTCTTAGGGTAAGAAACTATAAATAGCATTTGAAGAATGTTCTCTGTAATCATTTCAAAAGAGCAAAATGAGAAAAAACAAAGGTCTAAGAAAAAAGAATGCCAGAAGAAAAAAGGATTTCTACCTGCGGATCTACATCAACAGATTTGCAAAAGCAGGCTCTGCACCAAAAACCAAATCGTAATAAACTAATGGGGATACACTATAAGATAAACTAGAAGTAAGAGATTTCAAATAAAACTTCTTACATTGGTCCTGCTGCTACACTAACATAGAAACTCTAGAATGCTTGTCGGGCCTCTATTTAGAGATGTCCCAAACTGGGAGCCTGGATAGCAGAAGATTAGATCACAGTACTAGTGCTGCTGCTCCTACATTAACATAAGGAAAAATTAGTTATTGCTGACAAAAATGGCCATCATAATCCATTCTTTATGGCCCAAACTCTGGTAAAAAATCAAGACTAAGATCCAACAAGACAATGTCTGGACGTCTTTCGATTACGCTACATAAAACCGCAAGACACAACAAAAAGGGGGGGGGGGGGAGAAAAAGACTAAGAAAACTAGAATAGCCATCCACAGGAAAGACTGGCAGAGATGGCGCCATGCCCAGATTCGATCTGCTGCATGGAGTCGGCAAAGCCTAAAAAAGTTAGACGAATTCCAGCAGCGCTCTGCTCCGCAAAGGTCCAGTTAAATGAATCAATGGTACAAAAAACACAATTCCTACTTTCATTTGCACTGATGAACTGGAAAAAAAAAGAAAAAAAAAACGACATGATTACTACCTTCTTGTGAAAAACCTGGTAGAAATCAAAATCTTGCATTTGCTCGATTTTGAGAAACACTAACGCTGTATACAGGCCGATGATAAAAGTTTCCATAATCGAAGTGAATCAAAACCGTTTCGGGGAGCCAAAACAAGAGCATCAACGTCTTTCTGTATCCCCGTGCCAAATTTTTAGGGCCATTTATAATTTCCCTAGCCCTAGATCTTAAAAAGGATGATCTAATGGTGTAGTCAATAACACCTCAGATTTGGGTGAGGTGGAGCTGCTACGTGGATAGCCTAGAATTGCAAGAAATGTTGTAGGTTTGGTTGGGTTGGCGTACTAAAAATACCCTTAAATATACCCTAAACAAGGGGCGTTTGAACAGTTTTAGCATAACATTAAGGGTATTTCCCAATTTTTTCCTTGAGGCCAAAACCCACAGGTTTTCTGGAAACTCAATTCTGACGAGGAACACGTTTAGGACCTTAACCAAAAGTAATAATGCATCGCTGATACTTTTTGGTGAGGTCTTTGACCTGATTTGGATTGATCGTTCAGATTTCGTGGTTATGCATCAATCGGCTGGGATTGTGCAGAGAAAACCTTGAGGTCTTCTGGTCCTTGAGGTCTTCTGGTCCATGGGAACTCAGAAACCTTGAGCCTTGAGGTTTTGGGTCCAGGTCCGTCCGTGGGAAACCCCCCTTAGCATCGATGTTATCAGCCTGGTGCTGATTTCGAGCTCCGTGCTCCTGCCGCGATGGCATCGCCTTGCGGAAAGTCCCCTGATTCTGGCACTTGTTGCAAATCCGATGAGTCTCAAGCGCTTACTACTAAAGTTTTGTATGCATCTCAGACGGGAACATCGCTCCATCTTGCCACCAAATTACACCTCAAACTTTTGGATTTGGGATTCAAAACTGAGCTCATAAATTCTGCAGATTATGAGCCCGAAGACTTGTTAAAAGAAAAGATTGTAATAATAGTTGCTTCTACTTGGCAAAACGGAACTCCACCCCAGAAGGCTGTATATTTTGCGAACTGGTTAGAGGAGAGCTCTAGAGATTTTAGGGTTGGTTCCGGGGTTTTGAGGAGTTGTAAGTTTGCAATATTTGGCATTGGAAGCTCGGATTATGGCTCTTCGTATAATGTTGTTGCCAAGTCTATCGATGAGCAGCTGGAAGCTCTTGGAGGATCTCGCATTTTGGAAAGAGGTGAGGGAGATCAGGCCTGTGGTGACGTTGAAGAGGTTTTTGGTTTATGGATTGAGAAGGTGATTGAGAGACTCCGCTTTCCAGAACTACTGGGAATGTGTCATACATCTCCATTGGAAAATGAGAAGAACGAGATATTCGAAGAAGCCAGTGAAGAGTTGGAATCTTTTGACAGTGATAATGAAGAGAAGTTCGAAGAAACTTTAGTAGACCTTGAGGATGTTGCGGGTTTTGGTTTTGTGAGGAATGGTGCTGGCAGAGGCTGGAAGGCACATGACCAGGGTCCAAGGGAGATGGTTACTCCAGTCATTAGAGCGAGTTTACAAAAGCAAGTGAGGGGCAATTTGTTTTCCTTCCTATCATGACTTAATTTACAAAGGTAATGCTGTTGGCAGGGATATAAAATTGTCGGATCACATAGTGGTGTCAAACTTTGTCGATGGACAAAATCTCAGCTTAGAGGCCGAGGAGGATGTTACAAGCATACATTTTATGGCATTGAAAGCCACCGGTACGTTGTGCAAATGATTATTTTTTTGATGTTTGCGGCTTCAGATCATTCTTTTTAGTAAGTTCAAGAAAGGACGAACCGGATAGGAAAAATCATGGGTGGTCTCAGGTCTTGGAGGGAACATAAAATAAAATGTAAATTGCGTTGTTTTTTCTAACAGATGCATGGAAGCAACACCGAGTCTAGCATGTGCAAATAAGTGTGTTTTTTGTTGGAGACATCACACAAACCCAGTAGGCAAGTCATGGAAATGGAAGATGGATGATCCTGATGAGATTGTGAGTTCTGCTATTGATGAGCACCGGAAAATGATCAAGCAGATGAAAGGTGTCCCAGGTATTGTGGTTCTTGACATCCCTAGTTCTTTCTGGTATTCTTGGAGTACTTTTTTATAGGAGCAGACGCATGACAGTGAACATTTTTTAATCACGTGATCACTATCCTGCTTGTTGTCACTTGGCATTGTTAGTTAGTAATTATGCCAATTTGAAAGAAGAGAGAGATCATACCTGTCATAGATGAGGTTCGTATATGGTACAAATAGATCTTTTTACAATTTACGAATAAAGAATCATGATAAAACAGACGTCTTTAGTTGTTAGCCAAAAATCTCACATGGATTCTATGTTGCAAGAAACCAAGTTTTGAAACCTTACTTTGCAGAAATTTAGTTTATACTTTACTATAGGGAATTTCTTTTGGCCAATGTCCTGCAAAGGGATTCATTTTCAGTCCAGGGTCTAGCACTTCTGAGATCCACAAGATTACAGAAGATGAATGTGTAGAGGAAGTGGTGTACAATGACATCCTTCAGGTCTCTTTTTCTCTGTCTTCTTTCAGATGAGGATGTTTTCTGTTAAGACTGCATAATATCATCTTGAAATCCTAAGCACTGTTAGAAATATAATAAAGGAAGGACGGGAACCTGATTAAGCAAGTATCCCAGTTTATCTTACTGTTGAGACCAAGTTTTTATCCTAGAAATAAAGTTCAGTGCTACTGTAGCAGAATTCTGTAGATTTTAAAAGCTTGCAATGCTCTAAACAGTTATCTATACTATAGACTTTGTCTGCTTAGTTTGAAGATATTTAGGTGGTTATAAAACGTCTCGTATCATTTGAAATAGGCGTAAAGGAAGAACGCTTACAGGAAGGCCTAATTCCAAGGCACTGCGCTCTCTCTCTTGTTGGGGAGCCAATCATGTATCCTGAAATAAACAAGCTTATCAATAATCTGCATCAACGGCATATTTCAACATTCCTAGTCACAAATGCTCAGTTTCCAGAACGGATCATTTCCCTTAACCCAATCACTCAGGTTTGAAAAAAGGATTTTGATTTTGACTAGAAGGTGAATAATCTTTTGACACGGTTTGTTTTCTGCAGCTATACGTGAGCGTTGATGCAGCAACAAAAGAGAAGTTGAAAGCAGTGGACAGGCCATTGTTTCAGGATTATTGGGAACGTTTTATTGTGAGTAACTTGTCCATGCTAATGTTGGTAGTTTATAAAGAAATAATGTGTTGCACTCATTTAAAGTTCTTTTTGTAGGGTTCACTGAAAGCTTTAAGAGATAAGAAACAAAGGACTGTTTACCGTCTTACTCTGGTTAAAGGCTGGAATACAGAAGAGATTAATGCATATTGCCAACTTATTGAGCTAGGAAGACCCGATTTCATTGAAATTAAAGGCGTAACTTATTGTGGCACGTAAGTGAACTGCCATTCTGGTACTTGTATGTTGATGCCAATCTTGGAAATGCTAATGTGTAGAATTTCTTATAATATGATAGATCGGCTGGTTCTTCATTGACAATGGAGAATGTGCCTTGGCACGATGATGTAAAAGCTTTTGCAGAGGCTATGGTCCGAGAATCTAATGGTGAATATGAACTTGCTTGTGAGCATGTCCATTCTTGCTGTGTGCTGCTTGCCAATGCTACAAGATTCAAAATTCAAGGGAAGTGGTATACTTGGATAGATTATGAAAGATATAATAACCTGGTAAGCTTTATGTCTTATTATTCCTTTCTATGTCTTTCTAAGTTTTATAATTGTGGTTTTGCAGGTCAATTCTGGAACACCATTTACTAGTGAAGATTATATGAAAGAAACTCCATGGTGGGCTGTATATGGAGCATCAGAAGGTGGATTTGACCCCAACGAAATTAGAGTGAAGAAAGAAAGACGGCATAGCACCTTATCTAATGGCTTGAAGTGCTCATAAGCAAGTAGAGACAAGTTGCTGCAGACTATAGTGAACCTGCAATGCTTTTTTGTTGCAACAGTGACATCTTAGGTGACATTGCAGAGCTACATGATAATGCAGAATTTGCATCATATCTGCACGGAGAATACTCCTTTTGGAGATGAGAATGGCGAAGCAATTTATCATGTGTTATCACCTGACGTGATGCTTGTCAGTATGGAGGAGCTTTAATAACTCATGACATCAAGAATTCAGGTATCAATTTTGCCCTTTACCTTGATAATCCACAGAAGTTTATCCATATCTTTATGTATATGTTATGTTTCAAATTTACACTCGATCTACGACAGTGGAGTTATGTTACAGGGATAAGCTTAAGCTTTAACTAGACCAATGGGAAAATCTTGGTCTTATCATCATATTTGCTTGTAAGTGATTGCAATGGCTTTGGCTTTAAGTATGAGGAATATATGCATGCAAAAGTAAACAGTTGACTAACATAGCTTTTTGTTAGTTATATAGTCAATTCTTAAGGAACAAGTAATGTGGTCATTATTTAAAGTAATAATAGCACACTACTTTAGAAGCGCTTGACAATTTTCCCGGGGCAGTGTGAGCCAGCCCTCGAATTTAGATTTTGCATTAACCAGCAAAATGCGGCTCTTTATTTAAACTTACTGGATTTTTTAGAAAAACCCTTCTAATTTGCCGGATTTTACATTATTTTCAGAAAATATTGACCCTCAATTTCTAACCTTGTGAGCTTTTCTCTCCCTGCCTCCTGCTGATCTGGCTGCTCCTGCATCAATGGCTTTGCCTCGTGCGGATCTGGCTGCTCTTGGAGCCAACAATGACAGCATGCTCTGGTCTAACCAATGCCATGCTTTCAAACAGTTTGTAGACTGTACAGTGTCTTTGGTGACATACACAAGAAAAGTGGACATTTACAGCTTTGGCATCATCTTTGTGGAAATCCTTACAGGAAAGCAGACTGACAAAGATATGAAAATGAGGTTAAGGAATGGCCAATTACCTCAGGGCATCCCCAGTGATCTGCTCCAAATGATACAGGCGTGTCTAGAAGCAGAGGCTAACAAGCGTCCTAGCTTTAAGGAAATTCTTGAGAAATTGTGAGTGGTTAAGGAAAGCATTTTGGTAGCCAAAAGCGTTCGTATCTCTACCCTACACGAAAAAAAAGCAATATTTTTTCTACAACAAGAAATGTATGATTTGACGAGCTTCCCATAGATAGTACGCTAGATATTCAATTGGCTGTGAATATAGAGAAGGGATCCTCTGGGCGCCATTATAGTATAACTCCTGCAATACATGATAAAGATATATTTGTGAAATTTAAAAGGTTGATGGATGGAGGCAAGATGCTTATGCTATTGGAGGTGAAAGAAGTGCATCGACATATTTCTTCTTCTCTGACAGAGAAATTCGTACTCTATTTATTTGATTCTCTGGTAGATTTCTTCACAGCTTATCCATTTTTCCATGGGACTTTCATCGACTGGAAGGAATGGGGGGGAGACTCTGTAAACTTCGTTTTTTTCCCTACCACAGTTGCGAGAAGCATTGCCCACATATTTTACAATTGGTGTGCGTGGTGAGACAGTGGCGTATTCTGATTCTGATGCGATTCAAATGACCATACCACTGATAGATCAGATACATCTGCCATTGCTTTTGCCTCTAGAAGATATAGAGGACACCAGCTTATCTCAATTGCTAAAAAGAGAGGTTCCTCCTGCAAAGATATTTGCTCAAAGATTTCACAAAGAAGATCCTTGTGATTGTGACATTGAAAGCGCTTCAAAAGGCACTGGATATGTGAAGTCTGTTGATTTGGTAGGCATTTGAACAGATTTCTGTGGTTTGGGTGAAGGCTGTTGCATGCTTCGAGTGTTCCGCGATAATTTGACCCTAAAAGGATGATACACCACTTAGGTTTTCTCTTGGAGAACAGCAATTGCTGCTTCTTTGATTCCTGGAAGCCTTTTCCCAGCCTTTTCAATGGAAGCAGCCCAGGCAGTGCATTTCATGCCCTTTTTTACTATAAAGGTCATGCACTCAACTTCTGATGCATTGACATCCTTTTTAGGTGGATATGGTGGGTACTTTGGCATGGATGGATATCAGAAGACGAAATTAGCAGAGGTCTTGGATCATCTTCCTTCATATATGTTCCTCCAGTCTTACAACATCATTATCCTGTTGGTCATTTTGGCAAGGACTAGACCAAAAAGGCTGCAAAGAACCACAAGTAATTGTTAGCTCATCCTTGATCTGGACATAGATACATCAATAAAATTACCAAAACGTTGTAAGAGCGGACTTTTAAAGATGAATCAAAAGATCTGAGAACATGCGCCTGCCTCAACTGCTTATGACGGCTTATATGCCAAATATTTCCGTTTGAAAGCTACTATTGAGCTAGTTCAAGCCGAGGAAACAACTTAGTCATTGCAATTAGAATAAAGAAAAAACAAGTGCGATTGGAGTCTTTGCATGAAATGAACCTAGAGATATTAGCCGAAGCAAACCTAATTGTTATTCAGATAGATTGCACGTGAAGCAATTCTACCAGTAAACATTCCTGTTTAAAAATCCCACCAATTTGCATCCCTTAAAATAATGAAGAATCAACTTTTTGTATCTGAGAGGGAGCCAGCTATCCAAAGGCACGCATGTCTACAATGGACTGAACTGACAATGTAGATTCAAAGAACTTTTCTTTTCTTAAAAGTACAGATCTGGGATCACCTTTCAGCAAGCGTGAGCAGAATTTCTGAAGGATAGGATGCAAGCTAAGAGTGTTGAAAACAGATGAAACTGTCGGCTGCATTTATGGAACACAACTCCTACTAGAGTGTCATTGCAAATAAAAAGAAAGTGTTTCCCTTAGCTCTAGCTTTAATATGACCCCAAATCATGACTCTCCCGACATCTCCGCCTTTGAATTGGAATAAGAGGGGCTATTCAGGAGATTATATTTGCTTTTAGTTTATAGTTCGAGGCATGCATCATATTGTACAGTTCTGGAAAGCCTTATCATGACATCAAGATAAAATATTAGACAACCTTCAAAGCAACTTCTGGCCCGAATTCTTTTTGCCAATCTTTTGCTTCGCGTAAGAAATTTTTGCAGGTTCATTGTCGGAGAATCGTATGAAGGGTCTTCCTTTCTTTGATCCTTTTGTATAATGGACACTAAAAAACAAATGCAGATAGAAAGAATGTTATGGAAAATCCAAGCAGTTATTAGTTGCTAATGATCATATATTGACTTTTGTGCGCTAGACTAGGTTCGAGACCAAAACTCGAAAGGGAATAAATTACAAAACTCGAAAAGAAACAAACTGGCTTGAGGTTAGCATAGCTTCCTTAAAAAGCATAGCTTCATCGAAACAAAAGCTTCTTGAGGTTGGCAAGCTCATCAGAACTTGGTAGGCAGTTCTTGAGTTGGCATAGTTTAGAGAATTTGGCTTGCAGTTCTTGAGTCGGCAGGCAAATGCAAAGGTGGATTGCTTCTAAAAACACAGCCCCGCTCCCGGACGGCCAGATTTGACGCTAACAAAACCCAAACCCTGATTGACGGCAGCCAACCTCTAACGTTGCCAAACATAGCTGGACAAATCATCTGAACTGTCCAACCAGGCCCCCAGACCCATCTCGACCGTCCAAGCGAAAAAACCCACTATCGGCCATCAAAGAAAAGGGTTGCCCTTTGGGCACCACCCATCTCGACCGTCCAAGCGAAAAAATTCACTATCGGCCCATCAAAGAAAGGGTTTGTCCTTCGGGCACCAGAGGTGATGTATCTTTATATATGTTTTGATAAGCAATTCCCATAATATTAATATAGTATAAGGATCCTACCTATTGACGCTACTGCGAGTTTGGGAAGCAATGTTTATGAGTGATTATAGTGAGTTAAGAA
>JAANSK020186657.1:0-14694 GCA_011763485.2 Isoetes engelmannii
TGCTACTAATCTTGCGGAAGTGTTTGATGATGGTACGTTGGTGAAGAAGCAATCAGAGGTGGCATTTCAAAAAGAAGAAGACGATTATGACGATGAATTCTACTCTGAGTTGAGTAAAAGCTATCCAGAGAGTGCGAGAGCAATTGGAAAGTATGTGGCACCTGCAATTAGCAATCACGAGACTTTTAATAGCTGCACATTCAATTTTGGTGTTGATGCTGTTGCACTATTTGGTCTTATAACTTCTGGAATGGCACAAGGTTCTGCTATTGGAAAAGACTCTGGTTCTTCATGACTGAGAGTTCTGTTAAACTTCGTTCCTGTTAAACTTTGATGGATAATGATCTTAAAGATCTTATTTTTTATTTATGTTAAACTCTGTTAATGGAATTTCTGTTAAAATCTGAACTGCTAATCTGAATTTTTGTTAATGGAAAATGGTGTGGTGGAGGAAGAATTATGCTCTATAATTTTAAGCAAAAATAACAGTAATCATGGGCTGGTGTGGATTACGATTACCATAATATGCAATCACCCAAAAAACAAACACGATGAAAGAGCACATCGTTTGTTCTCAAGAAATCAAGAAAGGTTCGTAAACCTAGGACCATCACTAGTCCAGATTCGTTTTAAAATCAAGAACACCCTCATGTTAATCGATCTGAAGTTCAATTGCGGAATATAAGTACCTCAGGAGCTACTCTATTCACTAAAAATAATGATCTTGAGGTTTAAATAGATAGATAGAGTAAGATTTTAGTGTCCATTCCAAGTTATCTATTCTATTATGTGTTCTATAATTTGTAAACATATGCATTGAATGGTGACCTCAAAACTTGTATTTTCAAACTTCCCAAGTTGTGGAAGCCATCCAAAAAGAATGAAGAACAATGAAGAACAAATATGAAAAGCTATACCTATGAAAAATAAAGATAGACTGTTATGCCTGTTTTCCAGTGCTGGTCCACATGGCTTCGGATCATTTAAAAAGCCAAAACATACTTATCTTGATCAATCTTAAACTCGCAAAATATGCATATCCTATGTATATAGTATTCTACTTGAGAAAATTAGCTGGTTGCTGGGATTGCATTATTAAAGGGTAATGTTGAAGCACAAGCAAATTGAATCTATATGAATGTCCACGCACTGATACAATTCGCTAATAAACTCATATCAAAAGCAACAATCAAAAGAATATGAAGTAATTCTAGCTCCAAATTTTAGGAAATGCTCTTCCACCCAACCGGGCTCAGATCAAAACAAGAAGTCTTTTATCGTGTCTGCCTAGCAAGATCTAGGATTCACTAGTTTTGGATTAAGAAAGTAGATAGATGTGACTAGGCAAAGGCATTGGTCTCCAGAGTTTTGTATGGCTTCGACTCAAGGATGCATCTCCTATAAATAAGATCGCGAGACCTTGTTGAAAAGGTTTGAAAAGATGAAGGGTTCAGCGATGCACCTTTCAAGCTAAATCCAACAAATAACTACAAATTGATCTTTTTCTTGATCATTTCAGCCTCAACGGAACCTTTTCTGGATTGTTCTTCTGATCCGAGTTTATGGTATAAGGTATTCGTTTGCTTTAATAGGTTATCACCCGATATCAGCCATCCAATGCTTTAATTTACCTATTTGCTTAGCTAGAGTAGGTTGTTAAAAACAAATGATGAATTTGATGGGCTATATGGATAGACCTTTTAATCCCTTGCTGTGACTGAACCAGTCCCCCGAACCGGCATAAAGCTGTAAGAATCCTTCCCTTCTCGAGATTTGACGTCCTCGTCAATCTCGAGGAAACATTATTTCATCATAATTCCCTTAAAGATGTCATTCCAGCTCATTTTAGAATGCGTCAATTCATTTAGAGGTCTTCCATCTCAACTCCTTTAGAGATGTCCATGGCCTCAGTTTCATTAAATGTCTTTCATCTCAGTTCCTTTAGAAAAGTTCATTCCAGATTAGTTAGGAATGGCCTCAGTTTCTTTAGAGGTCTTTCATCTCAATTTCTTTAGGGATGTTCATTCCAATTTAGTTAGATAGCCTCAGTTCCTTTAGAGGTCCTTCATCTCAGTTCCTTTAGAAGTGTTCATTCCAGTTAGTTAGGAATGGCCTCAGTTCTTTTAGAAATCTTTCATCTTAGTTCCTTTACAGATGTCATTCCAGCTCAGTTAGGAATGACCTCAGTTCCTTTAGAGGTCTTTCATTTTAGATCCTCTAAAGATGTTCATTCCAGTCCAGTTAGGAATGGCCTCAGTTCCTTTACAGGTCTTTCATCTCAGTTCCTTTAGAGATGGCCTCAAGTCCGTTAGAGGACTTGACATCTTTATAATCACTATTAAAGATTCACACCAACATATATAATCTTTAGATATTTCTTTGGCGAAAAAGTTGCAACTAAATAATAATAGAGTTATTTTATCTCCTAACTTTGCTTAATTATTTGCCAAAGTTTGATCATATTCATCCACAAGTGCCCTGTATTCTTTAAGCTGGTCCTTAGAATACCATAGGACATTAGAAGCTGAATGAAACTTCAAACTTAATTAGATATTTTTGACCAGAAGAAGTCCGTATCTCTTTATTTTGATGAGTATCTTTTCTGGTTCAAACACTCTGCATAGTTTTGGAAGAAGTTTCACTTCCCTTATAGCGCTTTAGTACTCCAACATTCAAAGCTGGGTGCAAGTTAGTCCATTTCCACAAAAATGCAAAGGATAGACATTCTCACTAATGTTTTCATCAATTTGAAATGGACCAATTACTAGGAACCAGTTAAACGTTCCTAATTCCCTTTTTCTGTAGACGTTTCTTAGGAAGATGTATCTAAACCCATTGACCTTTTGGATAGTCAAAATTTCTTCCTTTCTTCACAAGTCTAGAAATCGTTAATTCTTTACTCTTGTGGATACGAGTTTTTACTTCTTGTAGAATGTTTGCAAAGTCACTTGCTTCATCCAAAGCTAACACTTTTTCGCCTAGTTTCGCAATTAAAGATTCCAAGAAATATCTATACACCACTTCAAAGGGAGTTCTTTGTATAAACCAAAGCAACGATGTCATTGTAAGCAAACTCTAGAAAATACCTATACTCTTCCTATTGACTTTGTCTTTCTGCAACATAAGCTTGCAACATATCCTCAATGACACAGTTCACAACCTCAGTTTGTCAACTAACTTTAAAACAATGCCTAGATTCTTCATAAGTCCTGACCAAAATCTTATGCGAAATAATGGATCCCTATCTGTCATAGCTGCAGCAGGCATGCCATGAATCCAGAATATCCCTTTCATAAAAAGCTTGTTTTCTTGAGGGCAGTCATGCTTGATTTACATGGAAGAAAGTGAACTTGTTTAGACAATTGTCTATAATTGTCCATATCTAGTCATATTTATGAATTGACTTCGCAATCCTGGATAAAATCCATAGTGACGTTCTTCCATGATTTCTTAGGAATCGGCAAAGTTTGATTTAATCCGACAGTCTTACTTGTAGATGCTTTCATTCGTTGGAAAATATCACAAGCTTCTACATACTCTTAAGATCTCTTTCAAGCTTAGGCCAATAAAAACGTCACTTCATTGTGGCCAAAGTAGCTTGAGTGCCTCCATGTCCAGAATATAAAGGTTCATATCGTTCATGTATCATTCTTGACTTATCTGCCTGGTAACACATGTATATGATCCCTGTATAAAAGTAAATCGTTATGCATCATATACTCTACGAGAGGATTTCTACTACCCTTCTCTATCTATGCATAGTAAACAACAGAGGAAAGGCCATTTACGTAATCCACTTTCATTGACTTCAAGTCAACAATTTCCGCAATAGAGCATTGATAACGTGGTTTTCCTTTCCAGGCTTGTACTGAAGTTGTAATCCAAAATCCTTAATAGTGTAAATGAGTTTGAATTGTCGTGTGTTGATAATTTATTGACTTTGAATATGTTTCAAACTCTATTGGTTAAAGCGCGCAACAAACTTTGTTCCCATGAGGTAACGTCTCTATTTTTTTAGTGCATGCACCAAAGCAATCAATTCTTTTGCATAATTGCTACACCCTTGCTTCAAACGTTGTAGCATGCGAATAACATAAGCTAATGGGTGTCCGCCTTTCATGAGCACGGCGCCAGTTGCTTTTCCACTAGTGTCTAAACACATTAGAAGGTTACACTGGTTCAGTTGCCATCCGTTTCTTTAAAAACTTCCTTGGATGCAAAAGGTGCGTTCCTTTTTAGAAACCTATTAAGAAGAAGTGTTTCTTTGATAGTTGGATACTTGCATAGTCCTTGAGGCTTTCAGGACCAATGAAAAATAGCCTTAATCTTGGTAGGATCTATCCCAATGCCATATTTAGATATAATATGACCTAAATATCCAACTTCTTGCATAAAGAATCGACTCTCTAACTCATTAACGTACAACGTATTTTGTCTAAGGAGATCAAAAACTTGTTGTAGGTATTGGATGTGGTCTTCTATGGATCTACTGTAGACCAGAATATCATCAAAGAAGACAACAACACATGTTCCCAATACTGGTGCGAGATTTTTTCCACGAGAAGACGAAATGACGCAACAATATCGGTCAGTCCAAAGGTCTTTCGAAGTGTTAGATCAATCTTGCTAAAGATGCAAGCGTCTCGTAACTCATCAAATAAGTCATTAGTTCCTTTACTGGAAACTTATCCTTTATGGCCAGTTTGTTGGAGGTTTGGTTGCTTACAGACATTCAATACCCCTTTTCCTTCTTCTTAGTCATGATGACTTTACGCAACTGGAATAATAACAGATAAGCTAATTCCTCTTCATGTGATTCCTCCTGTTACCCACATAAAGTATTGTCTTTCTCCGAAGTAATTGCTTCAGATAGGCTAGCAGTATGGGTATTGCAACCTCTATTGAGGCTTAAAGAACTTAGAACTTGGAATATTACAACCAATCAATTCCAGGCAGCATGTAAACACGAGCTACCATATTCATATCATTTTTTCAGAGAATTGCTCTAACTTCCTGGATTTCCAGACGTTATCCAGGACTGAGTTGACTTTTCTCTGATAATCGGAGGCTTTGTCGTTCTTGCCCCGGTTATTCTGTTTCAACTCACTTTCTGCTTCCCCTTCCGAGCTAGTGTCTGAGCTAGAGTTGCAGACAAAGAGTCGGTGCTAAAGGATTTGCGTTTGCTTTTCCTCTTTTTCTATCCTTCTTCGGGAGAGTTGGTTGTGGCAACGACACATTTTAGTCCTATGACATTGCTCTCTTAGCCAAAGGGGCCTTGATTTTATGGATGTCTGACCTCATCTGAGACGTCTCCTCCTCCGGGCTGGGCATGATAAGATCATCATACAAATTTCGGGGTACTCGAGCACGTGGAGGAAATCCTGGATCCGTCTGTTGGGTCTTGCTGCAACATCATATTATACACTTGACATGAGTTAATTGTTATGCTTGAAAGAGAAATTGTGGTCATTTTCTAGGAATTCCAATAACACTCACAAGACAGAAATTACATTTATTTTATATATCCGAAAGTACACAATACAATACATATATATTATTTTCACTAATTTCTATATACAGGGAGGTCTTTCATGAACTTCTTGACTTGGGTCGTGCCAACTATGCGTCCCCATTTTCTGAGCACGCCATGGGATGAACCTCCCCGGATGGCAGATACTAACTCTTCCACCTTCTTGTCCATGGTGAGGGTTGTCCTGACAACTAGTCTTCCTTATTGGAGGTGGGGTACTGCGAAGTAAAAAACGCCCATGGCTACCGAGCATTTTACCAGGATGATATGGTCGGTATGGTCCGACAACCTCGCATGTCTCCCAAAACATGTGAGGCTAATCAACAAGTAGATGGCCTCCTTGGCTCGTGGGTTGAACTCCTTGTGTATTACTATGACTCTACCATCAAGTAGGCGATGCAAGTAATATCTGATTGCCGATGCTCTTAGCCAAGGATCGCCTTGTGCCCTTGGTGTTTGTCTGTGCCTGGATGAGTATTCATCTACTGGTATAGTCATCATGTGCTCGTAGTCGGCCTTGATTGACTGTCTGCTGCTCAAGCTGACTGACCTTCCGAGATATCTTGCTAATGCTGCTGCTGAAGAAGAGCTAGGCTGTAGGGTGGTAGTGGTTTTGCCTCTGATTCCCACGCCGCGAACTCTTCATCTGTCATGGGGTCTTTTGCCGGAATCATGCTTCTGATTTTGCCATAGGCTTCGATGTCCGTGATTGTGCTGCAACTGTAAGTTTTTGCCTCTTGAATCTCCACTGGGAAATCTTGGGCCTCTCTATCAATGAAACTATCCAAGTCCTCTTGCTATTGAAGAAGTTGCAGCAATTCATCAACACGGTCCCGACACTGGTAGATTCTTGATGTCATTAAGGATTAGATACTCTTGCTTCAATGATAATTGGGGCCAGGCTGGTGTGCTGAGGTCCAAGGGTGGTGCTATCTAGAGGGCTTGGAGGTCCTGGCCGAGTACTCTCGGTTTGCGCTAGAAGGTCATTAGGATTCTCCGAATGGTGCTCTCGCGCACTCGAAGAGTACTTGGGATATTTTTGGCCAATTTTTCCAACTTAAGTCTATTTTCTAGGTGGATGCTAGCTATCACTTCTATCCTGGGAAAAAAAAATTCTTCCCATTTTCGAGGTTGTTGCTTGGAATTTTAACTCCAAGGCTGAACTTCTAGGACAATTATATGACTACTGGGTGATGGCCAGTGCTCGATCTTGGTCAACCAAGATCATTGCTCTGGTACCATTGTGACGTCCCCTGCTCATATACGATGCTCTCATCGTATATAAAATGGAGATCCCCTCCTGCTAGCCTGGAGGCCGTCCACCTGACTTCAATATCTTGATGGTGAGCAAGAGTATATGTGGAATGAATAGACGTGTCATCCGTCATCCCTCAGGATCTACCTAGCTGCGGAAGCAGATGAATGCTAGCACAATAACACATCACACAATATAACCACCACGAAGGGCACCATAACATGATACATCATCACAAAGAACATAACATAACTTCAACAAAGGGAAAATCTTACTCAAGGCTCAGGCTCAGGGATGGACTGACAGCTTGGGTCTTTAGAAGTCAATGCAGACAGAATTCATGGCAATAGCTTTGGCTGGCATAAAGCATGGATGTTGGGTAGTCCACTCCATCCGCCTCTCCTATGTATACTTTGCAGATAGGCTGATAAGTCTTGGGACCTGACTGTAGCCTGCTGGGGGCATAGCCAAAGGGGCTACTCTTGAGTTCCATCTCCCCAGTCCCAATGAGGCAGGAAGAGATCTCTCTCCTCCAGAGAATCCATACCATTGGTAGGCGAGCTAGAGAGCCACTGCTTGTATACGACTTCAACCCCATTGAAGGTGGCCTCACCACCCAAGAGGTGACGAGCCCATACCTTAGCCACACGCAATGCTAAGGTATTAGGCTTAGCCCACAGTGTTTCCTGGTAGATGTTACATTATACATACCATAGGGATCAACTACCAATGGACAAGTCCTCCTTGTCAGCCAGTCTGGCCCGTCCACCCACAGCACATGCGGGATCTTATGCATAGGCCACAATTAGTTGGGAACTAATGTGGCTAATCTAGAAACATCATCTAGAAGGCTCTAAGTCTCTACCCCCCTTTCCAATACACAAAAGACACTCACATCAAATCATAGATAACAAATGAACTAATAATGCATATAAAGAACTAATCTATCTATCTACAGTTAGGTTCATTTGTTAGGATCTATGATCTTGGGCTCTATGGGTCATGTAGAGCTAAAGAAAGTGGCATTCTCGGCCTAATGTCGGGCAAGAAGTTGGCATTTCATGACAATTCGACTATATACTGGATCCTTGGCTGGCTCCCAAACCTCGGACGATGTCCATGCGGCGTGTCGCTTGCGAGATGCTAAGATCGAGAAAGCGATCGCTGCACCCAGGCTCTACCGCTCAAATGAGGCCAGAATGAGTCTAGGACTGTTGCAATGCGCGCCGCTGAGACTGGAATCCGAAAAGGGAAACTTTTAGGATTCCAGTTCTTTTTAGCCTATGACTTTAGGGCCAGGGTTTTCGGGCCCAATGGGTGGTGACCATGTGGCACTAAGGTTTATATTGACATATCTTATGGATATATGCAATATAATAGTTGTACCCCATCGTACAACTCTAGATAGGTCGGGTACATGTCAACATGTACTAGTGACGTGGCAATATAATATAGGTATTAATATCGTATATAATATCATTGAACGTCACAGGAGACCGCTCGAGTAGATCTTGATATGGCGTTCCCTGATACCACCATAAGAGGGTGGGATGAATTCTCAATAAACATCCAGATGTTTTGGCCAGTTGGTTAGGCCGAGGTGGCTAAGGAACGTTACATTTGGTATCAAAGCAGGGCTCAAATTCGAGTGCCATGTATGACTTGGATACCCACTGGATGGTATGGTATTGACTTGGTCTTGGACAACATGGGATGGTGTGGTCTCTATGGCCTTATGATACTCGAGGACGAGCATAGTTCTAGTGGGAGTTATTGTAACATTCCCATGGGAGATCGCTCGAGTAGATCTTAGTGTGGCAGGGTGGTTAAAAAAAGTTACATACTCTGACGAGTTTGTCGAATGATGCTCCAGGACAAGCATAGCCCTAGTGGGAACAAAAAATTGACTGTAAAATATTCATTATTAAATGTAACAATATCTAAAGTAAACATTATCCTCGATACATTCACCGTCTAGGATGGCACCTAATCTTTCTTTTTTTTTTATTGAATGACATATTTTATTGATCATGTAATATCAAATACAACTCACGCAATACTCAAATACATTGACCACTCTCGAACTCACGCAACACTAAAATACATTGACCAATCTCGAACCCATGACCTCGAGTGTGACGAGTTTAATGTCCTACCGTTAGACCATGCATCAAATTTTGTTGCTTTTTTTACAATAATCTTAGTATAGTTCTTACTTCCTCTTATATTCAACAAGACACAATAATCAATCAACCCTATATATTATTTCAAGATCACTCCACGATCCCAAAATTTATATTGTTGTTGCTTATGCAACTCTAAAGTTCAATTTGAATGAGAAATGCGAAGGAATTGAAAAATGCAAAGCAAAGATCCAATCACTAATCAACCGGCAATATCAGTCCTCTAAAGACTCCAAGACCCACAAAGCTGCATGGAGATATTGTTGATATGTACAAAAACAATAAATTAACAATGGACCATGCATGGCATAGTTGACCATCCGACAGCTTCATCCAAGACTGTAAGATAGATATTCCCATACACATTTTAAAATAGCACATACAACACTCAGCAGGCACAATAATTCGCACTAAAAGACCAAAACCCCACAAAAAAACAAGAGTTGGGAAGCTATAAGATGATCACGAGAACACATACATTAAGATGATCACGAGAACGCATAACAAAAATATATATATCTTTAATGTTACATAATACATACATTATATAAATACGATGTTACATGACAAATACTTTACATGGCCATAATTTCAAACGTTTACCTTCTTGACTCAACCAAACTCTCATCTGCTTAACCTTATCCAGTACATCGGACAAGGCTTTAGCAGGAAAAATACAAGTCATAATATACAGATGCTTACAAACGTTGCAACCAAGCTCTGCTTAAGCTTTGCCAAAATTCTGTACATGGGACAAGGCTTTGGCAGGCGCAAACAAGTCATAATATACAGATTCTCACACACTTTGCACTCCATTCAGATCTATAGAACTGTGCATCAAAAGCATAAGCCCGATAATAGGACCTCCACCTCATCTATTTCTTTTGGTTCCTAAAAGCCACCAAAAAATCAAACTTGTAATTGCATTCGCTTGCTCATGACCATGACATGTTTATTAGTGATTTAAGTGCATGCAGAACTGGGATCCAACAGCTGATATGTTAAACAGCAGTAAAAACCTTGCAAATGTAAGGCAAAGAGGTACATTTTCAAGGGTATAAGCCATATGAGGAGCATCAACATAAAATCTGTAACATATATTTGTCTTCATGTGATCAATACACTTAACCAAACAGTAAACCTTAGCGAGTTACAGATCTGTTCTAAGTATATTGATTTTAAGTTAATATGAAGCTATAAAACTAACTGCTTTAAATGCATCTAAAGCAGAAGAAACTATGATCTTCCACAAAACTTAAACAAAGAAAACAGGTTCAGAAATATGTAAACTCCATCGAAAACAAAGGATGAAAGAACAGGGCGAAGTTTTCCAGCACAAAAGGCTAAAAACTAGAAACAAAAAGAGAGGAGATTTTGAGAAAAAAAGCCAACCGTATAAGGAACTCGCAACATCTGCAAAGCTTGGCCAAGAACACGGAGGCGATGGGCGGCATAAGAGCTAGCCGGAGGAAGCTGCTTCAAGCGTTCGATTTCAGCTTTGACAACGGCTTCTTTAGGGTGTTCACGGCCCCAGCCAGAAGAAGGAGAGGGGGGTGGCTCGCAAGCCACCCCAAGCCCGCTACTTCCTCCTAAGGATCCTGTGTTTTGGCGTATCATTCAGATGAGAGCAAATCCAACTCCGGCGGCCTCAGACAAGAGTGAAACGCCTCTATTTGCATTCTTTCGTACTGCCACGGTATATGCCACGTCAACTTTCCCTGTGCTTAGAAATACGGGTCCTGCATCTTGTAGAGCTTTATTTTGCCAGCTGTGATTCTCGCCTCGGGTTTGGGATTGGGACCTCGCAATGTGTTCTTTATGTATAGAAGAATCACTTTGCAACGGCTGAAGATATACTTACCTTGGTTCGGGATCCTGGAAGTAGAAATTCCGCCCTCCGGATCCGAGTCCTCCCAATACCCCATCAAATCCCAGCCGTCTATGAAGATCTCGTCCTCCCAGATCACCATTGGTTATCCCCTCCTCCGGGATCCCATGGACATTGCTGATATCCTCTCCCGATATCGACACTGGTGATCCCCGCCTCCGGGATCCCACCCGCGACGCCCTTGTTATCCGCCACCATGATCCCCGTCAGTGGGAATGCGTGATCTCGGCCTCCAGGATCACACGTCCATTTTCAGCCATGGTTATTCCGGCCTTCGGGATCACACGTCTGTTATTAGCTATGGTATATCCTGGCCTCCGGAATCACCCGTCTGTTATTAGCTATGGTTATCCTGGCCTCCGGAATCACGTGTCCATTATCAGCTATGGTCATCTTGGCCTTCAATCCCACGTCCATTATCAACCATGGTTATCCCGGTCTTCGGAATCCCTATGTCGTGCGTACCTGGGTTTGGATCGCCGTTAGTTATCCCATCCTCTGGGATAACCAAGTGTGGAGGTGATTCCGGAAGAGGAAATCACCTTACTGAACCGACCATCAAGGACAGAGCATGGACCCATGGGGCGGCCATCTTTGAATATCCCAGCCCATGCACAGTCTAGTGAATAGAATTTGGACATGTATAATCCATGAAACCACCCTCTGGAATCCCCGAGTCGCACAAACTTCTTCCATTGTCCTGCTGCATGTCGAAACTACCTTACGGAGGTTGCGGCTGCGCCATGGACGATTTGGAGGAGAAAATAGAGTAGGTATGTAATGCATGTACCCTTCCCATTTGATTTTCGATTTGCAGCTTCCATCTGAACTTCCTTTTGCACTTGCAGGCTGCAATATAGTTGGAATCCCCACCTGATGGCTTATATGACCATAGCAATGCCCACTGTGAATAAAATCAATATGACCAATTTGGAAAAAACTAGAATAACATAATCCAAGACAATACTCTTCTTCTTGTTCCTTCTTCTATGCCCAAATACATTTGGTCTAATAAGAATAGAATAGAATAGATTTTTTATCGTCCACAGAGACCAATTAGCCTATGGGACCTAACCAAAGAGAGCAACAAGCCAATTACTGTCAGGATTAAAAAGCTCCCGCTCCGAAGGGTTTTCGAGGGAAAAACCTTGGCAGTAATAAGTATGCTGGCATATTGTACAATAATATAGTGTCATTCAATACCGCACCAGCGGACACAGTTGAGTCCATGTATCCATTACCTCTTAAAGCTATGAGCCCAGCAAGCCCACGAAGGTCATGCTCAATAGCTCACGCAATGGCTGGCAGGACACAACTAACTGAATATACCGTGCTCAGATATGATCGAATGCTGGGCAGGTCTGAAGTGCATGGCATTCATCTTGAATAGCTCCCTGTTGCAACACTGACAGATCATGTCTTCGCGTGCCTCCCCCGTCCATCGGCATGTGTCTATTCAGAGGCGATGTGCACCAATTCGGATGGAAGCTATCAGTCTGCACCTTTTCATAGGCAGATGAGTATGCAAATAGTGTTGTGGGCCTCGGGTGAGCATGGGATTGACCTGCTGCCGATATTGTGCCAGCTTGATGTGTGTCAGTGCGTCTGCATCCCAGAGTTTGCTAAGGAAGCAAGCCTCAAGATACTGCCTCAATTGATCATGGTCTTTCTCTATTCGTACGTGCACGCACCTGTGTGTCTGTACATTCCATCGGGAGAACCACGGAGTGTTGATGCACATGTGTGGCTTGTCGTCAGGCTGGAATATCTGTTATATGCCTGACGAGCCATGTGCATTGCACAAGACATTGCTCGCGCCTCCATTTTGAGTGTGCACCTGTCAACTTTCTCCCTCGTATCTTGTCTGCGGTTGGGGATGGTATCTATTTGTCAAGAGAAGTTTTGCTGCCATGTCAGCCCTAGGTAAAGGGGATTGTGTGACAGCGCCATCCACATGCATGTCAGTGTGATGGGGTGGAGGGACTCCAAGCTCGTCTAGCTCCTCTATCACTGGGGTTGCCATTAGTTAGACTATTTCCCTACAGACGCTTGTCTGAAAGCCTTCAAGTATTATAATTACACCCACCCCTATCACCTTATAGACTCCTTACGGACACCTGTCCGGAAGCCTCCAAGTACAAATGAATCACCCGCAGTCTTTCTTATGTTAACTTACAGACACCCGTCTGTAAGCCTCATGGTGCAAGAAATGTGAAAGCCTCTGAGCGTCAGAATGCATGTAGCCTTTATCTCCTAATAGACACTTGTCTGAAAGCCTCCAAGTGTCAGAATCCCGTGCAACCTTGGCCCCCTTACAGACGCATGTCTGAATGTCTCCAAGTGTCAGAATCACGCACACCCTCTATTGTTGTACAAACACCCCTCTGAAAGCTTGCAAGTGTGAGAACCACTTGCAACCTCTATCCCCTTACAGACACCCATGTTGTCTGAAAGCCTCCATCTATCAAATGCCTGAATCCCAAGTGATGGAAGGCAATAAACCCTCTTAAACTTGCCTAGAATAGTATAGAACTCCTAGGCTTTCGAAATTAGATTGTAATTTTGTTGTTTTCCGTTTCAAATCTTGGCCAACACAAGTGCAAATTATATGCTTATAAAATTAGCACAGAATAGGATCTCCAATGATAGCAATTTCATCCAAAACAGAGATGTATATCAAGAGCTATGAAGAAAAGTATGCACTGCTGAATAAGCAAGAAATTGAAAACCCTAAAACCAGGCTGGAGATCTGCTATTTATGCGCAGAATTCTTGGCCAAACACATATAAATTTTATACTATTGGAATTTATCATTAAACAAGCTTTCCAACGATATAAATTTCAAGCAAAACAGAGCTGTAGACCAATAGTTATGAAGAAAAATATGCAGCGCTCTATAACTAAGAGAACTGAGAACCCAAAACCCAGGCTGGAAGTCTGCTATTTTTGCTCTGAAATCTTAGCTAATCACAAGGACATCAAATATTCTTGCAAGGAGCTCTAAGAGAGCTCTCTAATGGCCCAAATTTCATGAAAAACAGAGTTACATAAAGCTAGTTGTGAACTAGTTCTTCATCGGCGATTGTATTCCTTTGTTGATTGGGAAGGATACTCTCCAAGTGACCGGTCTGGGAACGTGCCCATAATCTGGGCAATGCTCCTGACAAGATTTTAGAATTCCACCGATGGTATCCGAACAAGCCAAGTACAAGTACTCCGGCTCCAGCTGTGAGGACTCAGCGCCGCCGTAGAAGGGGGATGGTGTGACGTCCATACGGATATTCATATTATACGAGCATTATACTCGCTTTACAAAAGATGGTCGTCACATGGATGCAAAAAGATAGTTGCACAAGGCAGGGTTGAAACCTCGCAACTAGTTGCGAGCCACATACCTTAGCCAAGTGCACTACCCATTCCCTTTGGTAGTATTCTCTTACATCTTCCTCATATGCGCAGTAGCTTCTAGGAAGTCCGACAACATTCTAGAACCTATGTGCATGCGCGACACTTAGCAAGATCTCCTTCCGTTGGAGTGGCATGATCTGGACAGTTGGTATACATATATATAGAGCAAGGGAGGTTCACATTTGTTTCGTGTAAAAACCATCAGCGTGGAAGAAATGGGTTTTTTTATTACTAGTTGCGTACGTATACTTACTACGCAAAATACACTATTTTTTGTTTAGTTGTGTAGGAGATATACAAAGGGTTCGTCATTTTTAATTAGGTTCTTATTTTTATTCGTATATAAATAACATAGGGTGAGGATAATGTTACCCTGGTTTGGGTGATCCCGGAGGTGTTTTTCCCGGCCTCCGGGATCACCCCCAATTCT